>CM021101.1:306488864-306514060 GCA_007115665.2 Sequoiadendron giganteum
CTGTCATGTGTGACTACATGTCTAGTCTTTAGTCGACTATTAGTTTCTGCTTTATTTTTTGTAGAATAAGATTCAATGCAAATTTTTTTTTTACTTCATCTTGTCATCTTACCACCGACGCCATATGCTACATGTTGTTCGGTGAGATGGGAATTTATTAAGAATTTCTATCGAAGTTTTAATTTTGAATTAAGAATTTGTACTCTTTTGAGAACTCGATATAGATTATAATTGCATTTATATAGGTGTATAGATATTTAATTTAAATGATAGATAGTTCAATTCGGGCTGTATGATACACAGAATGGTCCAACTCTATAAACTAATATCTTACCTATTATTGTATATCAAAGATAGAAACAAATGATGGGTATTTTAAATATTAACTTTGTTTAGTTCTAATTATGAATGGATTTGTTTTACAAAAAGTAATATATATATATATATATCTTATATTTAAGTTGGTCTTTCCGATGTTATAGTAGAACATTAATTAATAGTGGAAAGTCTACTAGTTCTATATTGAATGCAAATTTTTATACTAATGTTATATTGGGGTGTTTAATAGTATTTATTTTATATTAAATTTGCCTCTATTTTATTTGAGAATGGATTAGAAATAAAATTTATTATATCTATATATATTTCATTCTTAGATAGTGAGGCTTATTAAGTTTAATTTGTTTAAATGGAAAGAAAATAGACTTGACAATCTAGATATGTCAATTGAATTTTCTCTTGGAGCTTTAAATATATTGAAATATGTCATTTTGGTTATCTTGTTTGATGCATTAGAAGATAATTAGGATGGAAAAACTTTCTAGGTTATTGTTTGTATTTGAAAATAAACTTTGGAGTTCTTATGTTTCTTAATTTCTAGAGGCTTAGAATTATAGTCTATTTGATGAGCATGGTTTGTTGCTTATGGATGTTCTTTGCATAGACTTGAATGTAACCGTGGACCATGCACGTTGTGTTGCCATGTAATTTTGTTTTTGGACATTTTGAGTCCTACTTCTATGGAGATGTGTGTTGTTCCTATAGAACACACTCCCCATTTAGAATGTGGACCCTCTCTATCTTTTTGCCTTGCTAGGTCATTTTGTTACTGCCTCATTTTGTGTGCCCTTCATTTTGGTGTCCTCGATGGTTAGCACACTCTTCAAATTTTCGCCTTTTAGGCTAACCATATTTTTGCCCCTAGAAAATTAGAATTGCTAAGTCTTGGGTTTTCGGACTTTGGATGTGGGCTTCCTTCTGCCTTCTTCCTTTCTCCTTCATCCTCCCCGCGGTTTGAATTTTGAACTTCATGTTTTGTGCTTCCTCCTTCCACCATCCCATTTTGGGGTTTGCACCTCAAGTTTTCCTCCGTTTGCTTACTGCCTGTACCTTCATTTTCCACCCTCCACCTTCGTGCTCCCTACAGTTTGACTTTAAAACTTTAGGCGTTCACTTTCCCGCTTCCCTCCTTCCTTCTTTTGCTTTTCCTCCCACTTCCCTTTTCCTTCCTACATCCCATTGTCTAACTTTTGGACTTCATACATCACGCTTCCTCCTTCCCTCTTCCGTCTTAGAACTTTGCACTGTCTGACTTTCAAACATTGCACATTGGGCGTTCACTTTCCCGCTTACTCCCTTTTGACCTTCACACTACTCCCACCTGCTCCCCAGCTTCTGAATTTTGGACTGTCATCCTCGGGCTTCCCTCTTTTGGGTTTCGGGCTTTCGGTCTCCCTTTTTTGGGTTTCCCCTTGCACTTTCTCCATCCCGAGCGGCCATGCTCTGACGTATTCCTGACCCCCAACCCTCAATTTTCCCATCGTCATCCTGAAGTTTGACCTCACCTACCTCATCCGCAGTCGTACCCACATTCATTAGGGTGTATTAATTGAACTTAAGGGGCTATTTAAATAAGTTTCAACCCGTCACTTTTGCATGTCAGGAATAACCAAAAAGCATAGTGCAACCCCAACAATTTCTGCCTCCACGCCCGAGCTCCAACTTCGTCATTCTTCGAGGATTCGACATTCTGCTTTTTTGAGCCCCTGAGGTAGGATCACTATCTGAACGCCATTTCCCTTTGTAGGCTTCATGAATTAAAAACTAAGTGATAAAACAGAAAAAAACTAGAAGTCTGGTAGGAGAGAATCTAACCTTGAAAACCCATAAGCTTGAAAATTGAAAATCAACACTTAGGAGGTTCAAATTGAAAATCAGAACCTAGTTGTCCCACTGTTGTTCTTTTGAGCATGCGATCACACCTCTCAGGCTCAAGCCACTCTCCGTCTACAATGTTAACTTAGCCAAAATCAACTCGACGGGGAATATCCTCCTGGGTTCCGTACCCCGGAGTTCCCTCTCAGTTTCGCCATTTCGCTCGGCCTTCCCCTAGCGTCCTCCAAAACCTCGGACCCTGGGCTTGCAAAATCCACGTGGAACTCATACCAAACCTCTAACTTCAAATTTGTCCTCATACCCTAGCCTCTAGAGTTCCATCCTCGAGCCACCGTTGCCACTCCACCATTCCATACGGCCGGCACAAGACATCTTCTCGGTTCTCGAGCCACGATCGTCCTTCCGCTTTGCGAGTTTTAAACAACCAAGTTAAAGTCCAAACTACACTTGGACTCCAACCTTTGGAAATCCATCCTTGGAACTCCATCTTGTATCTGCCATCCCAAATGGCTGAATATGTCAGCCTTTCTAGACATCGAGCCTTGAACCTCAGTTCACCTCCGAGGTCTTGGGAAAACAGAATGAACCTACCATGGGTCTCGTCCGCCGGTAAGCTCATTGTGGACTTCTATCTACGCTTTTCCATTTTGCACAATCGTGCCCCGAAGGCTTCCCGATCCCTATAGCTTGAACTTCAAAATCTCGCTTTCGGAATGTTGTTTCCCCAGTGTTGTTTCAAACAGTGGACCCTTGACAGTTTCCTACAGGTCAGGCCCGAATGCATAAATATTGGCTCAAATGACCTCCAAATTGAAAATGGATTTTGACCCATATGTTTAAAATTGACCTTCTCCCACATGATCCCCTTTGTTAAGAAAATCCAAGACCATGGGAAGTCATTCAGGACTCCTTGCCCTATTTTCCCTTTTGAAACAACATTCTGACAAGAAACAACATTCTGACAAGAGAAGTTCGGCCCCTGGGGCTTGGGTCACCCGTTTGCCTTCCAATGTTATTCTAATCAAGTGTTATACTTTTCTTAAATGGAAATTGTGGATCTAACCTTGAATTGTAGGAGTTTTTCCAAGGCTGCATCCTCATGTTTAAATTTGATAATTCCCATCTATCTATGCAAGATTTATGGAATCTGGTGTAGAAAATTTGGGAGCAACCAAGGATAAAGGGAAAAGAATGACCAAAGTTCCCCGAAGCAAGGAAGACAAGGACCAAATGAGATACTAGTTCCATGGGGTGTTGTTGCACTCAAAAATTACAACTAAGTGGAAATATATCATAGACACCAACATTAGGCACGTCGATATCGATGAATTCACACATAGAGTTAGGGTGAATCCAAAGACCACAAACACTAAGCTAACCAAAAGTAGTGGACTAGCTAGGGCTACGGGTTTCCCTCCCACCTTGATTGCTCCAAAGCTGGTGATGGATTGATAGGAGACATATCAACTTGAAACAAGGACCATTGTGGACAGGGATGACAACATCTTGGCTGATATGTCACCTCTAGGGATAAAAATAACCTTCCACATACCCGTCTTTGAAAGCATGGAGACCCCAACTATTTAGGAATGCAAAGAGATGTGGGATGGGGATCCTTTGAAGTGCAAGAAGCTGATCAGCTAGTATTGGTTGAAGGAGAAGCAGGGAAGTGCTACCAAGGTTCCTCAAGAGCTATACCTTAGTGACTTCTTTGAGGACTACCATGATCTGGTTACCCTGCTGAGAAGAATAATGGGCCTTCCTACTATGGCCTTCTTCCAGGAATGGATGGTGTACATCACCGAATAAATTCTCCATGGAGAGGACACCACATTATATTGGGGAGAAATAATCAGTAATTGCTTTCATTAGGAATTCGTTAATGTAAAGAAGACCTCCAAATTCTACATGACATCCTATTTGGTATATTCACTTCCCGATCAATGGAATTATAGTGGATTGTCTGCGGTTCCCAATGAGATGTCAAGGAGAAATCTCAAACCATATGACAAGTACCCTCAGTTGTAATACAAAATTTCAAGAGGGATTACTATAGGGTAAATGATGTGTTTATCACCTACATCATCTAGCTGCTTGGGGGTGATTTTGAGAGAAGAGTCTCTCACAATGCTAGGGCCCTCCTCAAACACTATGCCTTCTTGTTCATTCAGTATCCAAAGTTCACATACATACACGCCTAGGGATTCTCTGAAAGGTTGAATAAGCTGCCCCAATACCCTAATGATCAGATTATACTATTGGAACTATCTTTGAAGCTGTGACATATACACAACATTCTGAGTAGTAAGAATTTGGTGGGGACCCCTTATCCTCTCACACTTGGCCAAGGGATGTATGAACTTTATACTTCCCAATGCATGGGAAATTCAAAGAAAGAGTTGGCTGAGTACCACTTTAGGCTGCATATAGCTAGGCCACAGATGGATCCATATGACCACATCAAGAAGGCAATGGGACAAGAGTATGCCCACCTCCACCATATCAAGGATTTATGGGCCAATTGTAAGGATGATTTTAGAGTGCAGGTAAGGAACTATATGCGTATGACCACATATTTTGTGAAATTGGTGAACTGATTCCCAATACCAGATCAACTAGAAGAGGAGAAAAGCACCATGATCAACCCAAGATATGGTGCTATTGCAAATTTACAATTTACTTTAATTGATTGGAATGAGCAAGAGGTTGATGACCTTGAAATTCTCACAAAACCCATTGAGGCTCGAACAAAGGCATAGGTCGATGGGTAGGTTGCTCGTTTGAAGAAACAAGGAGTCACCTTGATATTCAAGACACTCAAAATCAAGCCTAGCGGTTCAGATGGTAGGACAACTGCTAATACCGCTGGAGAAACATCCAAGTCCCCACCATCTATTAGGTAAAAGAAGAGAAAGGAGGTTGATGAGCAACAACCCAATCCAAAAGTGTATGCTAGAAAGGCCTCAAAGGGTGAACCTCCTAAAAATCATAGAAGAATGAGCAACGCCACTGAAATGCCAGTAATACCTGAGGATCCACTCCATGAGGGTGAGGAGTTGGAGGTTGACCCACCAAGATCTCCACCTGCTTCATCTACTGCTAATATTGCCACCATCCCACCCATTTCATATGCAATATTTTCTTCCTCTCCTCCCACAATGGAAATTTATGTCCACCTCGCCTCCACTTCTCCAACTGCATAGGTCATATTAGTGGATTCATCCTCGACCACTACCTCACAAATTTTGTCATCCTCTATGTCTCCTTTCATTCCTCTTCCAACTGCTATTGCTACTGCTACAATGCCTGCTCTCACTCTCCTAGAATCCTTAATTAAGTATATGCAAAATGTGTTGTATGAACTTTCAGGGGTGTTTGCAAATCCATTGGTGAAAGCTGAAATTTCCCAAGCAATGCTTAATACACCAACTCTTCCTCCTCCTATAGAGCCACCTAGTATGGAGGCTACAATGCAAATCTCTGATGAGATGGAGCGACAAAAATTGGAGGCAACTAAGGGGCTGGAAGATGAGGAATTTGAGTATCATGAGCACCCAATATATGAACATTGGGTGATTGATGAAGTGGCCTATGAGTCTTCCCATGATGAAATTGAGGGTCTAGGTTCGAAAATAATTCAAGAGAGTGCTGATCCAAAGCTCAATGCAGAATGGGACAAACAACTCAAGGAGATTGAAGAACAACCTATGGCTGAAGAAAGGGTCGTTGCCCCAAAGGTAGAGGGTGATAAGTCTCTAGTAGAGAGGCGTGACCATGCCCCTGAACATGATGAGGAAAAATCCTCTCATGAAGGTAGATAAGCGGATAAGCCCCACGAATGTGGGCATGATTAAGATAAGGAAGAAAAGGATACTAAGGGAGAGGACCATCTGGGTGAGCGAATACCAACCAAATCTCCTATCAAGTGCATAATGCTCATACAAGACTCCAGTGAAGAGAGGGAAGATATGAGGATTGAGAAAGAGACCCTCAATGATAGGGCCATTGAACTCAGGGTGGAAGATAGTAGAGATCAACATGAATCACCCAAGGAAAGGTCCCCAATGCCTGATTGGCTAGAAAGGCAGCTTGAAAAGAGAGCTCCCACTCTAATGGACCCAGAAGCGATATTGGAGGCATTATTGGCTAGAGCTCATATTGGTACCAAGAAGGAGAAAAGGTCTAGAATTAGATCAAAAGTAATGATGGATGCCTCTGGATCTAGGGTTGTACAAATAGCTACATGAGTGGTCGGAGAACAAGGAATAAGCTACAACATTTCCACCATTGACTTGGGAGTGGCCACTAGAGAACAAAAAGTTGGCCATCTCCAGGAATCAGTCGCCACAATGGTAAACCTCATTCAATAGGATAAGGTTTCAAAGCATGAGTTTAAGGCACAAATAGCTGATTTGATGACCTATATTCAACAATGCTCATCCCCAGAGGAACAACCCACCACAACCTTGGCCTTGCCGCAGTTGTTGTCTCAAGAATAGATTAACAAACTAGAAAGGAGAAGGAACTTGGACAAGGCCACAAAAAACTGGTTCTGACAGGTCTTCAATATTGGGAACATGGGTATCACTTTGGTTGTATGAACAACAAACAAGTTCTTAGAGGTACAACCATCTCTTGAAGGTACGAGGGCAAATCTGCATTCAGTTCCCAAAGAAGTATGGGTCTGCTTACTCGAAAATTGAGGCTATCCTTGCACTGCCAAGTGATGTTCAGGAAAAGGAGTTTTCCTTCAAGGACGATGACCATTAGTTAATGGATTTGTGGAAGCGATAGTTCAATCACCAGAAGGATAGACTAGAGCAAGTACCTGAGGGAGTAACTCCAGATATTGAATGGGCCAAGGAGGCTTGAGAGGTTTTTTTTGATACCTAAAGCTGATGACGGGGTATGAGGTGCCCGTTGTCAAGATCAATCCAAAAAGAATGAAGCCTCACATCCAAAAGAGGATGGAGGATGGGATGTCAGCTGAGGTTATAGCTGATTTTATGAGCTTTTCTACTCGAGCTTTCACCTAGTCTAAGCTTTTCAAAGACCACATTTCCAAGTATGATGAAGACTGGGAAAATCTTGTTAACAATTCCAAGGAATGGAGCTACTAGGTCCTGAAATCCAACATCATTGAGGTCAATAAGTTTCTATCGGTGGTCTTGAAATTCATAGAATATGTAGCTTTGAAGAAGCAGGTTTGCAACCCTATTATTGATGAAGACTTCCTAAAGGAGTATCTATGGAAAAGAGCAATTAGCAAGAAGACAAAAATGCTACAGTGTTGCCACTAGAAGACAAAACAGGGAAAGGACAAATGATGTTTTTTAAATTGTAATATATTGGGGGGTAGGTAGAACCCTAAGTTACAGTGAATTGTGGCCACACATGTAATTCAATCTTGGCCACATGTTCTGCTTTTGAAACACTATAAATAGGGGTTGCCTCCTCTCATTTTGAAGGGGTTGAATTGTTGTAAAGATATGCTGCATAAATTATAATAGAAATACATTGACTTTGGTGCATTTTTTTATTTCTTCTCATGTTTCATGGTTATTCTCTCATAAGTTAAGGGTTTAGTCAGATTTAGTTTTCTTTTCTAGTTTCATTTTAGTTAACTTTGGTATATTTAGTAATGTTTTTCTTGATTGTGAAGATTTCTGCTATGTTGATGCTTTTCTTGTGCATACTTTTGGTCATTTGTTGATAGTAGATGGTTGTGCAAAGTTAGCTTGGACTTTGATTTTTAAGATGCCTCTAAAACTTTATCTTTGTTCATGCACATGTGTGGTGAATGAGTGATAGAACATCTGCAACCCTTAGAAGATAGCATAGGTTTCATGATACTATGAAATTACTTGTTAAGTGAAATTCTATTTTAAGGAAATTGTCCACAGTAGAATTCTCCATTATCACTATTCATTCATAGTTGTAGGTTGAGGAACTTGCCCTCTTCCTTGCTCTTTTTCCCTTTTTTTGTAATAGATGACCTATGCTTAGGTTCATTGCACATTGTAAAGCCAAAACTTAAAACATAGAATGGAGTTCAAGACTATTGTTTGAACCTGCAACAAAAGCACAGTAATTTCCCATCTAAAGAACTCTATTCACAAATCCAATTCTCCTCGAGGTTTGTCTACGTAAGTCTACCTTGTGATTTCAGCAAATCACATGAAACAACTAAGATATTCCAAGTAGTGTCATGACCTGACATTTGAGAGACCTTGGGATAGTGTTTTGCAACTTGATTGTGGAAGATTATCTTTCAAGAGAGTTAATGCACCTGTGTATTGCCTGTATTGAGAAGTGCATAAAAACACCATCAACAGAATAGGCACTAGAAGGAGGGAAACTACTACCAATTGGGAACAAAGCTGGATCAAATTGGGTCTTTCTACCTCGAGAGATTTCACCCAATATTGAGGTCTACTCCAAATAAAGGGGAATTTCAAGAATTGCCGCCCCTATTCGAGCTAAGAGAGCTAAGAAAAGGGGTGCATCCACCTCCAATTTATCTGACCCATCCATTCCACTTTCACCTCCATCTTTCCCTGTAACTCCAACAACACCATCTTCCATCCATCCACTCTAGGAAGCCTTCCAAGTTACCATTCCATCTGAACTGAATGCTACCTTCCAGCCTAATATAGTTTCAAACCTAAGAGTTGTCCCATTGACTTTCGTTGTCCCTTTACAACCACCAATAAAAATGGCACAGCTGCGTCCACCACCCCCTCCCATGGCATGGTTGGGAAATAATTTGCCCCCTTTGGCCTTCAACTTCTATCATGATATGCCAAAGAATCCTGAAATATTTTGCACGAAATTCAATTCTCAGGAACTGCAAAGGATAACAGAAGAGCATGTCAAGATCTTTGAAATTTCCTTGAAGACTATGCAGATTATCTATAAGGATGTAGCTTGGTGTCTCTTTCCCTATAGTCTGGGAGAGGAGGCTTTCTACTGATACGTTGATTTTCCCATTGGAACTATCAATACATGGGCCCTTTTGAAGGCTGCTTTCCTACAAAAGTTAAAGACCCCAGTTAGCCCTACAGATTCGTATCGACATTTCATGTCAGTTCTTTTAATGATTGCTTCCATAGAGCATACACTCAACTGTAGGCCCTGTACATTTTCAATGATGCTGTTGTTTTTCCTATTTATTATGCAGCACTAGATAACCTTACTTCAGCTTTGGTAAAAAGGATGCGACCACCACCCACCAGGTTGGTGGATGCGTATGCGAAAGCTATCATTTCCAACACCAATTTGTGATAGAATATATTTGGTTCTCTACCCTCTCTCGAACAAACTGCACATCCTGCACAGATTCAGGGGCTCACTCAAGCCTTGCAGCATCAAACACCCCTACTAAATCTAGTACCATAACTACCTATAGTCCCACACCCTGGGCAGCCAATGAATCAAGCACCTCTGGCTCCTCACTACTTGCTACACCAACAACAACATACCCATTCTCAGCTACCTCAAGTGTCGGTGTATCTCCAAACATCTAAATTTCTTCCTACTCATTAAAATCAACCTGTTGCACAACCAATTTTCCTCCAGAATTCAACTCCACAACCAAACAATAAAGAAAAGGACCAGATTGATGAACTCACAAAGATGATCAATAAAATATCCACAGAGATGACACATCTGAAGAATCAGAACAACTAGCTACAAGTGTCACATAAAAGCATCTAGGACAACCTTAACCATGACAATCAAGATCATTGTGAAATTCGGGATAGTCATGATGCTAGCACATCGTCTAGGCAAAATTATGACATAAATCAGAATTTGCACCAGAACTTTGACATAAGTCCTTTCCAAAGGAAAAATCAGACATGGAACACAATACCCAACAACGGTGGCATCCCCACACCCCTTGATCAACCCAACAACAATGAGAACACTACAAGTAGAGTTTACTTGGTTGAGGCCACTTTATCTGGTTGGTGTCGCATACACAAAACAAGTCAACACTCTAAGCTGGATTGTCCAAAATTCCAGACTACTGCTGACATCTTCCAAGTTGAGGTTCAAAATGTTGTGGACAACTTAGGATGTAGAGATATCATCTCATCCAACCCATATGACTCTGAAGTGTTGGTGGTGAATTAGGCTCCTTTCCCAAAAGTTGAGTGCAATACATAGGAGTAGGAGGGATCCACCATGAATAACAATGACAAGGTGGAGGAGGTAAGTTTTGAAAGCCCTTTGGCTCAAATTTTTGATTTAGTAGATAATGGTCCTAAGGAGGATGAAGAAGGGCTTATGGAAGATGAAGTCCACATGTTTCACCAAAATACTACCCTTTACGACTTTAGGAATAGACATTTCGATGGTCATTCCAGAGGTCCTTTATGACCTCCACTCCACCAAATAATTTCAGCACTCCTCCTGACCCAGAGGAAAGCAATAATATGAGATTCCCGCATGTACCCACATGGTACTTCAACAAGAACAATCTAAAAAACTAGAGCCAACCCAATAGCTCCCCCCAAAATACTGATGGCCCCTCTTGAAATATTCCCTATGATGAGGAGGTTGAGAAAATGGGAGATTATATCATGAAGGAGTTTAAGAAGGTAAAGTTAAGCATGTATTCCTTTGAGTTACTCAAGGTCCTAGTAGTGAGGAATGATATCTTTAGAATGATCAACATGATGCCATCGTCCCAGTCGGCTCAAGAACAACCTGTGAAGAGAGTCTCTTTTGAGGACTCACAAAGTGAGCTTATCATTAGATAGGTCCTCAACAAGAAGGTTGATTCACCTGCAAATCAACAAGTAGGCAAGCAGTCTTTTAAGGAATCAAATCAGACACAAGCCCAAAATAGGGGCCATGATAAGGACAAGGGTCAGGTCACATAGGTGGATGTCTCAGGAGGAATCTTTCAAGGAAGATTCAAAACTCCCCCTTTCCTGACCACCATCCACGTGTTTGGGAAGAACCTCCACAACTACCTGCTGGATTTGGAAGCCTTTGCTAATTTCATGCCCCTGAGCATGTGCAAAGCACTCAGAATAATGCCAACTCCCTCTCGACATAAGGTAACATAGCTTGACAAGACTGAGATCAACATAGTGGGAGAGATTAACAAAATACCTATGCAAATTGTTGTTGATCCCAGGATCCAAGAGACTATTGAAATTCAAGTGGCTGACACCCCAAATATGTATGGTGTGATCCTAGGAGGGGATTTCACAAGAGTGTTGAATGCGTATGTTGTAACTAACTACTCGCACTTGTGGTCACCATGGAAATGAATTCCAAATTAGAATTATATTGATCAGGAGCCACACATGAAATTTATGATCATGGAATACAACAACACAAATGAAGTGTTGTTTGCTGAAATGGATTTGGGGAATTACTCCCCAATATCATGTCTAAATGAATAGGAATACCTTGAAGAAGAAGGAATGAGTGAGGTTTTCCTCATTCTATACAGCTCACTTGTAGATTTAGCAAATACCTCTCAAAGCACTGAAATGTTGATAGAATCAGATGATGAAGAATCAAGAGATGGTGATAATCTTGGGTTGTTGGATGGTTTCCAAGAATTCATCAAAAAATATGTACTAGACTAGCTCAGTTTGGGAGATAGAATGAATTTTCAGGAGCTCTTGCTTCCTAATTGGTGTAGGGTGCATAATGTTGTACATTCAGAGTTTGAGTGTTGTTTATTCCAAACAATAATCAGGCACATTCCAAGAAAAACCATCCTGAAGGAGGAAATTGGATCAGCACCGCCAGAACAAATGCCTCCAGCCCCTACATCTCATCAAAATGTTATTGAAATGAGACCCTCATCAAAGTTGAGGGTTGGCTCTATTGGTGCTTCATTCAAGAACTTTCCTAGGTTTTGGACACTACATTTTGATGGATCCAAATCTAAGCATGGATTTGGAGCCAGTTTCAAGCTAATCAACCCTAGAGGTAAGTCATACTTTGTGGCACATAGGATTCAATTTTATTGTACCAACAATGTAGCAGAGTGAGGCCTTGGTCCTGGGACTCTTGTTGGCCTTAAGAAAAGGGGTTAAAATGCTCTAGGTGTTCAGAGTTGGTCAGAAAGCAAATTAGAAAGCTCTATTCCTGTTATGATCGAAGACTCACCAATTATAGGCACTGGGTATGGGATTTGTTAGAAGGACTAGATGCATTCAATATCCAACTAATCCCACACTCCCAAAATCATACACATAATGCCTTAGTATAGGCTATAGGCACGCTACAACCACTATCCTTATCGGGCCTCAAGAGATTCACTGTGGAACTCACCTTCATCCCATCCATGCCAGACAATGTGGAAAATTTCCAAGTGTTCAATGATGATAAGCACATCCTAGATTTTATCACTAGTTTGGATGTGTTCGCTACAAAAATAATAGATGAGGTTGAACCTCAAGAGGCTGAGTTAGATTTAGAGGGGGTCATTAATCTGAAGACCAACACTATCCCAAGAGGGATGGTCCAATTATAATGAATCTTTACTTTGGATTAGATCAGAGACCAGTATCAACAGGCCAAGAAGGATACTATCAGTGGCCAGTGTGACACTTGCAACCTCAGAATGACTGGGAATGCAAAGAATGTATTTATTGGCAAGGTGTGCATGACCAAGGAAAGAAAAGGTCTAGTTGATGCTTTGTGGAAGTATCATGATGTTATTTATTGGAGTTATGAAGATCTCAAAATGTATGGTACGTCAATTATCACCCATACCATCCCTCTCAGGTCTGATGCGAAGCCATTTCGACAATGAAAATGTCTTGTCAATGCTTTTTTGGAACCAATAATATACAAAGAAGTACAAAAATTATTGTTGGATCAAATTATTTTCCCAGTTAGACATTCCACATGGGTGGCTAATTTGGTTCCTGTCAGAAAGAAGAATGGGGAGATCAGATTGTGCGTTGAATTCCGCAACTTGAATAGAACCTTAGAAAAAGATAAGTATCCCATACCCTCATTAGATGAGGTGTTGCAGATAGAAAATGGTGCTCAGATGATGTCCTTCCTAGATGGGTACTCTGGGTGTAACTAGGTGATGGTACAATATGAAGATAGACACAAAACTATGTTCACCACTAAATGTGGAAATTTTTCTTATAGAAAGATGTCGTTCAGACTCATCAATGTTGGTGCCACCTTCCAACGGGCCATGGACATTGTTTTTAAGGACCTGATTGGAAAGTTCATAATCATCTACATGGATGATTTGACAATATTCTCAAAGTAGCAAAGTAACCATGTCTCTGACCTATGTAAAGTCTTTTAGAGATGCCATGAATTTGGGGTTTCCCTTAATGCAAAAAAGTGCATTTTTAGTGTCACTGAAGGGAAATTGCTTGGGCATGTCCTTTCAGAGAGGTGGATTTCTATTGACCCCAAGCATATCCAATCAATCATGAATATCCAACTACCTAGTAGCAAGAAGGAATTAAAATCTTTTTTCAGAAAGATTAACTTTGTCTGTAAGTTTATCATGGGCTTCATGGAGATCGTCAAACCACTGAATGCTATGCTAAAGCAAGACAATAAGGTCGAGTTGACCCCAGAAGCAAAGTAGGCTTTTGAGGAAATTAAGAAGGAAATCGCTGATGCACCTATGCTAGTCAGCCCCAACAATCTAAAGCCTTTCTACATATATTCATTCGCTTCAGATCACTCGTGTGATAACTTTTTGACACAGAAATATGGTGAGGTGAATGTGAATCCAATTGCCTTCATGAGTACCCCTCTAAAAGATGTCGAGCTATGCTATCACAACGTTGAAAAATAGGCTTATGCCCTTGTTAAAGAGGTAACGAATTTTAGGCACTATATCCTACATAACAAGGTGTTTTCCATAGTTCCTGACCCAACTATAAAGACGATGCTTATGCAAAATGAGTTAGGAGAATGAAGGGAAATATGGATTACATTACTGTAGGAATATGATATGGAAATCCAATCAATGAAATTGGTGAGAGGATAGGCGCTCACTCGAATGATTTCTGAAGTGGCCACGGACATAGGTCCTGAACTCATGGTGTAACAATATTGGCTGAAGGATATCTATCTAGGAGAATGGTACGAGGACATTGGGTATTATCTACTGAACCATAAATTTCCACCCCATTTATAGGGTGGTCGAAAAATGTGCTCTTAGGTTGAAAATTAGTAGTTACATGTTGTAGGGTTCTATATTGTATAAGGGAAATCATTAAGGTATCTACCTAAGATTCCTTGGTAAGGAGGAAGTTGATCGAGTCCTCAGCGATTTCTATGATAAGTTCAGAACTGGTCACAGTTCTGGCTTGTCTATTGTGCATCAAATATTAAGAGTTGGATATTATTGGCCTATGGTTTTCAAGGATGCTCATAGCCATGTCTATACCTACCATGTATGCTAGACCACTACCACCCAAGAACATAATGTTGCTGTCCCATTGCAGCCAGTTTTGGAGGTAAGACCGTTCACTTAGTGGGGTCTCAACTTCATTGGTCTGATAAGCTCTCTATCATCTGATGGACATAGGTACATTCTAATCACTTCATATTATTGTACTATATGGATAGAAGCACTTGCATGTAGGCAATGCACAACTGAGGTAGTCACTAATTTTTTAGAAATTTTAATTTTAAATTGCTTCAGTTGTCCTTACGCGTTCATGTGTGATAATGGTCCTACATTTGCTTCATTAAAATTTGTTGGTTGGGCATTTGATTATGGTATCACCCTTAAATTTTCCTACAATTATTATCCTCAAGGAAATGGTCTTCTGAGTCAACCAACAAGAATTTGATCACTATGATCAAGAAGTTACTGGATAGGAATCCTAAGGACTGGCATACCCAACTCCATTTTTCCCTTTGCAAAGATTGCACCCATCACAAGGCTGCCCTTGGGGATTCCCCATACCACCTCATTTATGGATTGGAGCCCATTTTCCCCATAAATTTGAAAAATCCCTACCCTCTAGTTCATAATGATTTTTATGAAGGAGGAGACCACAAAGAAGCTTACCTCGTCAAGCTATTACACTTAGAAGAAATATGAGACCAAGCGATAGAAAATTTTGCCAAACATCAGTTCGTAGCTAATAGGTGGTTCAACTGTCGAGCCAACATTAAGGCCTTCTACATTTCTGATCTAGTCCTATATTAGGACAGGGCCTGTGAGAAAAAAGGGGGACACAAAAAATTCGACAAGCTTTGGCTTGGCCCCTTTCAAATTGCTGAGATCCTTGGAGATAATGCGTTTTTCTTGAAGAACTTAACTGGTGAGGACATCCCGTTGCTTGTCAATGGACAACACCTCAAGCATTATTTCCAGGCCTGATCTCTTTTAGAGCTATCTGTGTAAATATTTGTACATAGGTTAGGGTAGGTTTCCCTACTTTTCTTTCCTACTGTGTTTTATTTCCTGCATTCCCCGATTGTTTTTTCCTTTAGCAAGGGTTCCCCTTGTTCTTGCTGCGGTGACCAAGCTTGGCTGATGAACGGTTTTACCCTGCTGACCACTCTTGTTTTTCTCTCTAGATAAGCCTTCATTCCCCATTACTAATCTCTAAAATCCCTAAGTATTGGTTTCCTTTCTTGAACTTTGGACTAATCTAGGATGGTGTCCTCATTTGAATTTCCTGCACTTATCATGGAGCACACAGAAAAAAAACCTTAGAGGTTTCCAAAGAATTGTGTGGTAACTGTCGGGAGGGTTGAATAAGTGAAAAATCTAAAGTCTACTCTAGTGAGCACTATGATTTCCAAATCCATAGTGAGCTTCATTGCTTACATGGCTGAGAAAAAGAAAAGAAAAGTACTGTGAAGCAATATCAAAAAGGAAAAGAACATAAAAATTAAAAGTAAACAACTGCATGGGTGTTTGAATATCACTACCATGGCTATGGATGCCTGGCTAGTAGTAGAGCGATGTTCGTGGAGTCACAATGAAAACTCTGTTGGAGCTATGGACGCCTGACCGGCATCGGAGCAATGTCCAGGTTGCTTTTGGGGTCAGACAAACTACGTAGCTTGTTCATCCTGATTAGTAGCTGTCCACATAGTCTCTAAGGAAAGGAAACAAACTCACCATGCATGCACATCCATGACAATATCGTGGCACAGTTCAATCTCGCCTTCCTTAACTTGTCCTTAGTTTAACCTTGGAAATTGGCTTCTGGTGTTTGAAACTAGAGATCATGGGTCCAAAATGAATATTTATCTTTAGAATGCCGTAAGCGTTCTCCCAATGGAGTCACCATTTTTTGTGCCTGTAGCACACACACCCTGTTTAGAACAGGGACCCTCTCTTTCTTTTTGCCTTGTCGGGTCATTTTGTTAAGCCTCATTTTGCGTGCCCATTTTTTTGGTGTGCTAGATGGTCAAGATGCTCTTCAAAGTTTCACCTTTTAGGCTGACCATATTTTTGCCCCTAGAAAATTAAAATTGCTAAGTCTTGGGTTTTCGAACTTCGAACGTCGAGCTTCCTTCTACCTTCTTCCTTCTCCTGTTCTTCCTTTCGCCTTCGTGCTCCCCATAGTCTAACTTTTGGACTTCACACTTTGTGCTTCCTCCTTCCGGCATCCCACTTTGAGGTTCGCACCTCGGGTTTTCCCCCTTTCGCTTACTGCCTCTACCTTCGTTTTCCACCCTCCACCTTCACAGTCCCTACAGTCTTACTTTGAGAATTTGGGTGTCCACTTTCCCGCTTCCCTCCTCCCTTCTTTTGCTTTTCCTCTTGCTTCCCTTTTCCTTCCCATGTCCTGTCATCCGAATTTCGAACTTCGCAGTTCATGTTTCCTCCTTCTGTCTTGCGGACACCATGCCTCCCGCTTCCCTCATCCTAATTTCAGACTTCAGATGTCGGGCTTCCTCCTTCCCTCTTCCATCTTTGGACTTCGCACTTTCGGACTTCCGAACGTCGTGCATCAGGCATTCACTTTCCTGCTTACTCCTGCCCACTCCTTGCCATTTGACTGTCATCCTTAGGCTTCCCTCTTTCAAGGTTCCAGATTTTGGTCTCCCTTTTTTAGTTTTCCCTTGCGCTCTCTCTGTCCCAAGCAACCATGCTCCGACATCTTCCCAATCCCCGAGCCCCAATTTTCCCATCGTCGTCCTAAAGTTTGAACTCACCTACCTCATCTATTGTTGTACCCACATTCATTAGGGGGTATTAATTGCATTTAAGGGGCTATTTAAATAAGTTTTGATCCGTCACTTTTGCATGGCAGGAGTAACTGAAAAGCACAGTGCAACCCCAACAATGTTTGCCTTCGTTCTTGAGCTCTAACTTCACCGTTCGTCGAGGATTCAAAATTCTACTTCTTTGGGCCCTCGAGGTATGATCACCATCTGAACGCAGTTTCCCTTTCTAGGATTTTTGAATTAAAAACTAAGTGATAAAATGGAAAAAAAACTAGAAGTCTGGTAGGTGAGAATCTCACCTCGAAAACCCACAACCTTGAAAATTGAAAATCAACCCTTAGGAGGTCCAAATTGAAAGTCAGAACCTAGTCATCTCATTGGTGTTCTTTAGAGCATGCAATCACACCTCTCGGGCCTAATCTAGTCTTCGCCCACAGCGTTAACTTAGCCAAAATCACCTTGATGACAAAGCTCCTCCCGAGTTCTACACCCCAAAGTTCCCTCTCTATTTCACCATTTTGCTCGGCCTTCCCCTAGCGTCCTCCTGGACCTCAGACCCTGGGATTGCAAAATCCACTTGGAACTCATACCAAACCTCTAGTTTCAAAGTTTTCCTCATAGCCTGGCCTCCAGAATTCCATCCTCAGGCCACTGTCTCCACTCCGCCATTCCATACGATCACCGCGGGACATCTTCTCGGTTCCTGAGCCCTGATCACCCTTCCACTCTGCGAGTTTTAAACAACTAAGTTAAAGTCCAAACTACGCTTAGACTCCATCCTCAGAACTCTGTCTTATGTCTGCCATCCCAAACGGCTGAATCTATTCACCTTTCTAGACACCAAGACCCAAACCTCGGTTCACCTCCAAGGTCTTAGACAAATAGAATGAACCTACCGCAGGTCTAGTCCACTGGGAAGTTCATCCTGGACTTCCATATACACTTCGCCATTTCATGCAGTCGTGCCCCGGTGGCTTCCCAACCCCTGCAGCCCAAACTTTGAAATCCCGCTTTCGGAATGCCATTTGCCTAGCACTATTTCAAATAGCCGACCCTTGATAGCTTTACTGCAACCCAGGCTTGAACCCCTAAATAGTGGCTCAAATGACCTCCAAATTGAAAATGGATTTTGACCCATATGTTTAAAATTGACCTTCTCCCACATGACCCCCTTTGTTAAGAAAATCCAAGACTTGTGGAAGTCATTTGAGACTCCTTGCCCCATTTTCCCTTTCAAAACAACATTTTAACAAGAGAAGTCTGGCCCTTGGGGCCCGGGTCACCTGTTTGCCTTTCAGTGTTATTCTAATCAAGTGTTATACTTTTCTTAAATGGAAATTATGGATCTAACCTTGAATTGTAGGAGTTTTTCCAAGGTTGCATCCTCATGTTTAAATTTTCTAATTCTCGTCTCCCTATGCAGGATTTATGGAATTTGGTGCAGAAACTTTGGGAGCAACCAAGGACAAAGGGAAAAGAATGGCCAAAGTTCCCCAAGGCAAGGAAGACAAGGACCAAATGAGATACTAGTTCCATGGGGTGCCGTTGCACTCAAAAGTTACAACTAAGTGGAAATATATCATAGACACCAACATTGGGCATGTCGATATCGATGACTTCACACATAGAGTCAAGGTGAATCCAAAGACCCAGAATGCCAAGCTAATTAGAAGCAACAGACTAGCTAAGGCTGTGGGTTTCCCTCCCGCCTTGAATTCTCCCGAGCTGGTGATGGCTTGTCGGGAGGCATATCAACTTAAAACGAGGACCGTTGTGGATAGGGACGATAACATATTAGCTAATATGTCCCCTCTAGGGATAAAAAAACCTTCCACATACCCATCTTCGAAAGCATGGAGACCCTAGCTATTCAGGAATGCAAAGAGATGTGCGATAGGGTTCTTCAGAAGTGCAAGAAGCTGATCAACCAATATTGGTTGAAGGAGAAGTGGGGCAGTGCTTCCAGGGTTCCTCAAGAGCTATACTATAGTGAATTCTTTGAGGACTACCACGATCTGGTAACCCTGTTGAGAAGAATAATGGTCCTTTCTATTGTTGCCTTCTTTGAGGAATGGATGGTGTACTTCGCCGAACAAATTCTCCATGGATAAGACACTGCATTCTATTGGGGAGAAATAATCAGTAATTGCTTCCATGAGCAATTCATCAATGTAAATAAGACCTCCAAATTCTACATGACATCCTATTTGGTATATTCACTTTTCAATTAGTGGAATTATAGAGGATTGTGCATGGTTATCAATGAGATTTCAGGAAGAGAGCTCAAACCATATGAAAAGTACCCTTAGTTGTAATACATAAATTTCAAGAGGGATTACTATAGGGTAAACGATGTGTTTATCACCTACATCATCTGGCTTCTAGGGAGTGATTTTGAGAGAAGAATCTCTCACAGTGCTAGGGCCCTCCTCAAACACTATGCCTTCTTGTTCATTCAGTATCCAAAGTTCACATACATACGCACCCAAGGATTCTCTAAACAGTTGAATAAGCTGCCCTAGTACCCTAATGATCAGATTATACTATTGGAACTATCTTGGAAGCTATGACATATACACAATGTTCTGAGTAGTAAGAATTTGGCGGGGACCCCTTATCCCCTCACAATTGTCCAGGGAATGTATGAACTTTATAATTCCCAATCCATGGGAATTTAGAGAAAGAGCTGGCTAAGTACCACTTTAGGCCACATACAGCTAGACTACGGATGGATCCATATGGCCACATTAGGAAGGCAATAGGACAAGAGTATGCCACCTCCACCATATCAAGGATTTTTTTGGCAATTGCAAGGATGATTTTGAAGTGTGGGGAAGGCACTATATGTGTATGACTGCATACTTTGTGAAAAGGGTGAACTTGTTCCCAATACCGGATCAAATGGAAGAGGAGGAAAGCACCATCATCGACCCAAGATATGGTGCTATTGCAAATTTACCATTGCCTTTAATTGATTGGAATGAGCAAGAGGTTAATGACCTCAACATTCTCACCAAGCCCATTGAGGCTCGAACAAAGGCATGGGTCGATGGGCAAGTTGCTTGTTAGAAGAAATAGGGAGTCACCTTAACATTCAAGGGAATCGAAACCAAGCTAATAAGTTTAGATGGTGGGATAGTTGCTACTACCATTGGAGAAACATCCAAGTCCCCACCATCTGTCAAGTCAAAGAAGAGAAAGGAGGTTGACGAGTAGTAACCCAATCCAAAAGTGTATGCTAGAAAGGCCTCGAAGGGCGAGCCTCCTAAAAAGAATAGAAGAAAAACTAGCGCCACTGAAATGCCAGTAATACCTAAGGATCCACTCCATGAGGGAAAGGATTTGGAGGCTAACTCACCAAGATCTCCACTTGCTTCATCTACTGCTGCTATTTCCACCATCCCACCCATTTCACAAGCAATATTTGCTTCCTCTCTGCCCGCAGTGGACATTAGTGTCCACCTCACCTCCACTTCTCCAATTGTGTAGGTCATATCGGTGGATTCATCCTCTACAACTACCTTGCCAATTTCATCATCCTCCATGTCTACTTCCTTTCCTCTTCTGACTACTATTGCTATTGCTACAATTCTTGCCCTCGCTCTACCAGAATCCTTCATTAATTATATGTAGAATGTGTCATCTAAACTTTTAGGGATGTCTACAAATCCATTGGTGCAAGCTGCAATTGCCTAGGAAATGGTTAATACCCCGTCTCTTCCTCCTGCTATTGAGCCACCTAGTATGGAGGCTATAATGCAAATCTTTGATGAGCTGGAGTGACAACAAATCAAGGCAGCTAAGGGGCTGGAAGATGAGGATATTGAGTATCATGAGCACCCAATATATGAACATCAGGTGATTGATGAAGTGGCCTATGAGTCTTGCAGCGATGACAACGAGGGTATAGGTATGGACATAATTCAAGAGACTACTGATCTAGAGCTCGATGTAGAGTGGGAAAAACAACTTAAGGAGATTGAAGAATAACCTATGGCTAAAGAAAGGGTTGCTTCCTCGGAGGCAGAGGGTGCTAAGTCTCCAGTAGAGAGGTGTGACCATGCCCCTAAACATGATGATGAAACATCCTTTCATGAAAGTAGACAAGAGGATAGGCCCCAAGAATGTGGGCATGATAAGGATAAGGAAGAAAAGGATACTGAGGGAGAGGACCATCCTAGCGAGCGAATTCCAACCAAATCTCCTATCAAGCGCATAATGCTCATACAAGTCTCTGATGAAGAGAGGGAAGATATGAGGATTGAGCAAGAGACCCTCAATGATAGGGCCATTGAACTCAGGGTGGAAGATAGTAAAAATCAACATGAATCACCCAAGGAAAGGTCCCCAATGCCCAATTGGTTGGAAAGGTAGCTTGAAAAGAGAGCTTCCACTCTAATGGATCTGAAAGCAAGATTGGAGGCAATATTTGCTAGAGCTCATATTGGTACCAAGAAGGAGAAAGGGCCCATAATCAGATCAAAAGTAACAATGGATGCCTATGGCTCTAGGGTTGTACAAATAGCTACACCAGTGGTCAAAGAATAAGGCATAAGCTACAATGTTTCCACCATTGACTTGGGAGTGGCCACCATAGAACAGAAAGTTGACCATCTCTAGGAATCGGTCGCCACAGTGGTGGACCTCATTTAGCAGGATAAGGTTTCGAAGGAGGAGCTTAAGGCACAAATGGCTGATTTGACAGCCTATATTTAGAAATGGTCATCCCCAAAGGAACAACCCACCACATCCTTAGCCTCACCGCAGTTGTTGTCCCAAGAACATATTAACTAGTTGGAAAGGAGAAGGAACTTGGACAAGACCATGGAAAACTAGTTATGGTAGGTCTTGAATATTGGGAACATGGGTATCAATTTGGTTGTACGAACAATGAACAAGTTCTTAGAGGTACAAATGTCTCTTGAATGTATTGGGTGAATCTGAATTGAGTTCCCAAAGAAGTATGGGGCCACTTATGCAAAAATTGAGGCTATCCTCACACTGCCAAGCGATGTTTGGGAAAATGAGTTTTCCTTCAACGATGATGACCATTGGTTAATGGATATGTGGAAGCAAAAGTTCAATCAATAGAAGGAGAGACTAGAGCAAGTCCTTGATTGAGTAACTCCAGATATTGAATGAGCCAAGGAGGCTTGGGAGGACTATTTCCGATACCTGAAGCTGATGATGGGGTATGAGGTGCTTGCTATCAAGATCAATCCAGAAAGCATGAAACCTCACTTCCGATAGAGGATGGTGGATGGGATGCTAGCCGAGGTTACCACTAATTTTATGAGCTTTCCTGCTCGAGCTTTTACCCAGTCTGAGATTTTCAAAGACCATGTTGCCAAGTATGACGAAGACTAGGAAAAGCTTGTTAACAATTCCAAGGAATGGAGCTACTAGGTCCTGAAATCTGATATCATTGAGGTCGATAAGTTCCGGTTGGTGGTCTTGAAATTCATAGAATATGTAGCTTTGAAGAAGCAGGAGGGAAACCCTATTATTGATGAAGACTTCCTAAAGGAGCAGTTGTGGCAAAGAGCAATCAACAAGAAGAAAAAAATGCTACAATGCCGCCACTAGAAGACAAAATAGGGAAAGGACAAATGATGTTTTTTAAATTGTAATATATTGGGGGTTAGGTAGAACCCTAAGTTATAGTGAATTTTGGCCACACAAATGTAATTCAATATTGGCCACATGTTTTTCTTTTGAAACAGTATAAATAGGGGTTGCCTCCTCTCATTTTTAAGGGGTTGAATTTTTGTAAAGACATGCTACAAAAATTGCAACAAAAATACATTGACTTTAGTGCATTTTTGGATTTCTTCTCACGTTTCATGGTTCTTCTCTCATAAGTTAAGGGTTTAGTCCAATTTACTTTGCTGTTCTATTTTCCTTTTAGTTAAGTTTGGTAGATTTAGTAATTTTTTTCTTGATTGTGAATATTTATGTTGTGTTGATGCTTTTCTTGTTCATACTTCTGGTCATTTGTTGATAGTAGATGGTTGTGAAAAGTTAGCCTGGACTTTGATTTTTAGGCTGCCTCTGAAATTTTATCTTTGTTGATGCACATGTGTGGTGAATGAGTGATAGAACATCTATAGTCCTCAGAAGATAGCATAGGTTTCATGATACTATTAAATTATTGGTTAAGTGAAATTCTATTTTAAGGAAACTATCCACAGTAGAAGTCTCCATGATCACTATTCATTCATAGTTGTAGGTCCAGGAACTTTCCCTCTCCCTACTATTTTTCCTTTTTTTTTAATAGATGACCTATGTAAGGTTCATTGCACATTGTACAGCCAAAACTTAAAACAAAGAATGGAGTTCAAGATTGTTGTTTGAAACTATAGCAAAAGCGTAGTAATTTCCCATCTGAAGAACTCTATTTGCAGAACCAATTCTCCTCCATTTTTGTCCACGTAATTTTGCCTTGTGATTCCAACAAATCACATGAAACAACTGAGATATTCCAAGCACTATCATGACCTGACATCCGAGATACCTTGGGATAGTGTTATGAAATTTGATTGTGGAAGATTTTCTTTCAAGAGAGGTAATGCACTTGCATATATCTTGTGTTGAGAAGTGCATAAAAAAATCATCAACAATGTGTTTATTCATGTATGTCTTAGCCATGCATGTTGAATGGTTTTATTGAGGTATATGAAATGTCATGGTAACATTCTGATTATTAGGGGACTATGTGTAATGATGTTTTGAATGCACATTGGCTATGTTTTCATTGTCAGTCAATGAGTTGTACCTAGGAGGAGTGGCTTTTGTTAGGGGCCTGGACCCTGGAGAGGTTGCATGGGTAACCTTTAAAAGGTGGATAATTTAGTGATAACTAAACTTAAAGCTTTTAGGGGTTGGGTAGTAAATATTAAACAACTCGGATAATGTTTTTCCTCACCTTGTACCTTAACTTTTGTTTAGGTTAAAGTAGGTTGAGATGGCCTAGAATGGCTTATCGATCACTTTTTCTTCTCAAAAATTGTATCGATACCACATAAGTTCATTTAGGGGCCAGAAATTGTTAGAGGTTTCCAGGGTAACTCAAGTTGAGGGTCGGTAACCTAGGAAGATTCTCTAGGGTAACCTATTATGAATATGTGATGACACTCCTATCCTTGTACATATGTTGGATCTCTTGTGTAGACTCACTTGTGGTTATGTCATTGCCTCTGGGAGTATGTCATGTTGTCATGTGTACGTCAACCATGTATTGTATGTTTTCTCTTCTTTGAAGTCATTTTGTCTTGAGGACCTCTTACTATCTCCTAGCACGAGGGGTGGGATTTCAACAACCACACGGTTGGGAGGAACGCACCTTTTCTTCCATTGGGTCCCCTTGCAAGTGATGTTTCTCAAGACGAGATTGTTCTTGATAGGTTCTTGGATTCACATCGTTCATGGAGTTGTTCATTGGATGTGCTCATGGATGTGGTCGTTAGTTATACTTGTTCATCTTCTATATTGTATTCACTCAAGATGATGACATGAGGTTTCATTATATTTTGACCTTGGATGTATCGAGATTTGTCACAATCTCGTTTGTTGTAATTGAACTTGTAATGAATCTCTTATTGGTAATGTAATTTTGACATGGCATATTCACATGTTTCTTGTATATAGTACTTGATGTAATTTTCTTCTTGTTATTACTTCTATAGCATTGTGGAACTTGAGAACGTTCATGGTAAGGTTGATGTTTACATGTTATTAATGTTTAGAAAAAAAAAATTGGTTCGGTTGTTTGTTGATTTATTGTGTCATTCCTTGGGTTCCACGATGGGGTGTTACAGCTGAAAAATGCTCTTCTAGAGAATTACATTTTGGGCTTTGCATTGGAGGTT
>CM021101.1:306514160-306779482 GCA_007115665.2 Sequoiadendron giganteum
GGAGAAGGAAGAAGGTAGAAGGAAGCTCGACGTTCGAAGTTCGAAAACCCAAGACTTAGCAATTTTAATTTTCTAGGGGCAAAAATATGGTCAGCCTAAAAGGTGAAACTTTGAAGAGCATCTTGACCATCTAGCACACCAAAAAAATGGGCACGCAAAATGAGGCTTAACAAAATGACCCGACAAGGCAAAAAGAAAGAGAGGGTCCCTGTTCTAAACAGGGTGTGTGTGCTACAGGCACAAAAAATGGTGACTCCATTGGGAGAACGCTTACGGCATTCTAAAGATAAATATTCATTTTGGACCCATGATCTCTAGTTTCAAAGTTTCAAACACCAGAAGCCAATTTCCAAGGTTAAACTAAGGACAAGTTAAGGAAGGCGAGATTGAACTGTGCCACGATATTGTCATGGATGTGCATGCATGGTGAGTTTGTTTCCTTTCCTTAGAGACTATGTGGACAGCTACTAATCAGGATGAACAAGCTACGTAGTTTGTCTGACCCCAAAAGCAACCTGGACATTGCTCCGATGCCGGTCAGGCGTCCATAGCTCCAACAGAGTTTTCATTGTGACTCCACGAACATCGCTCTACTACTAGCCAGGCATCCATAGCCATGGTAGTGATATTCAAACACCCATGCAGTTGTTTACTTTTAATTTTTATGTTCTTTTCCTTTTTGATATTGCTTCACAGTACTTTTCTTTTCTTTTTCTCAGCCATGTAAGCAATGAAGCTCACTATGGATTTGGAAATCATAGTGCTCACTAGAGTAGACTTTAGATTTTTCACTTATTCAACCCTCCCGACAGTTACCACACAATTCTTTGGAAACCTCTAAGGTTTTTTTTCTGTGTGCTCCATGATAAGTGCAGGAAATTCAAATGAGGACACCATCCTAGATTAGTCCAAAGTTCAAGAAAGGAAACCAATACTTAGGGATTTTAGAGATTAGTAATGGGGAATGAAGGCTTATCTAGAGAGAAAAACAAGAGTGGTCAGCAGGGTAAAACCGTTCATCAGCCAAGCTTGGTCACCGCAGCAAGAACAAGGGGAACCCTTGCTAAAGGAAAAAACAATCGGGGAATGCAGGAAATAAAACACAGTAGGAAAGAAAAGTAGGGAAACCTACCCTAACCTATGTACAAATATTTACACAGATAGCTCTAAAAGAGATCAGGCCTGGAAATAATGCTTGAGGTGTTGTCCATTGACAAGCAACGGGATGTCCTCACCAGTTAAGTTCTTCAAGAAAAACGCATTATCTCCAAGGATCTCAGCAATTTGAAAGGGGCCAAGCCAAAGCTTGTCGAATTTTTTGTGTCCCCCTTTTTTCTCACAGGCCCTGTCCTAATATAGGACTAGATCAGAAATGTAGAAGGCCTTAATGTTGGCTCGACAGTTGAACCACCTATTAGCTACGAACTGATGTTTGGCAAAATTTTCTATCGCTTGGTCTCATATTTCTTCTAAGTGTAATAGCTTGACGAGGTAAGCTTCTTTGTGGTCTCCTCCTTCATAAAAATCATTATGAACTAGAGGGTAGGGATTTTTCAAATTTATGGGGAAAATGGGCTCCAATCCATAAATGAGGTGGTATGGGGAATCCCCAAGGGCAGCCTTGTGATGGGTGCAATCTTTGCAAAGGGAAAAATGGAGTTGGGTATGCCAGTCCTTAGGATTCCTATCCAGTAACTTCTTGATCATAGTGATCAAATTCTTGTTGGTTGACTCAGAAGACCATTTCCTTGAGGATAATAATTGTAGGAAAATTTAAGGGTGATACCATAATCAAATGCCCAACCAACAAATTTTAATGAAGCAAATGTAGGACCATTATCACACATGAACGCGTAAGGACAACTGAAGCAATTTAAAATTAAAATTTCTAAAAAATTAGTGACTACCTCAGTTGTGCATTGCCTACATGCAAGTGCTTCTATCCATATAGTACAATAATATGAAGTGATTAGAATGTACCTATGTCCATCAGATGATAGAGAGCTTATCAGACCAATGAAGTTGAGACCCCACTAAGTGAACGGTCTTACCTCCAAAACTGGCTGCAATGGGACAGCAACATTATGTTCTTGGGTGGTAGTGGTCTAGCATACATGGTAGGTATAGACATGGCTATGAGCATCCTTGAAAACCATAGGCCAATAATATCCAACTCTTAATATTTGATGCACAATAGACAAGCCAGAACTGTGACCAGTTCTGAACTTATCATAGAAATCGCTGAGGACTCGATCAACTTCCTCCTTACCAAGGAATCTTAGGTAGATACCTTAATGATTTCCCTTATACAATATAGAACCCTACAACATGTAACTACTAATTTTCAACCTAAGAGCACATTTTTCGACCACCCTATAAATGGGGTGGAAATTTATGGTTCAGTAGATAATACCCAATGTCCTCGTACCATTCTCCTAGATAGATATCCTTCAGCCAATATTGTTACACCATGAGTTCAGGACCTATGTCCGTGGCCACTTCAGAAATCATTCGAGTGAGCGCCTATCCTCTCACCAATTTCATTGATTGGATTTCCATATCATATTCCTACAGTAATGTAATCCATATTTCCCTTCATTCTCCTAACTCATTTTGCATAAGCATCGTCTTTATAGTTGGGTCAGGAACTATGGAAAACACCTTGTTATGTAGGATATAGTGCCTAAAATTCGTTACCTCTTTAACAAGGGCATAAGCCTATTTTTCAACGTTGTGATAGCATAGCTCGACATCTTTTAGAGGGGTACTCATGAAGGCAATTGGATTCACATTCACCTCACCATATTTCTGTGTCAAAAAGTTATCACACGAGTGATCTGAAGCGAATGAATATATGTAGAAAGGCTTTAGATTGTTGGGGCTGACTAGCATAGGTGCATCAGCGATTTCCTTCTTAATTTCCTCAAAAGCCTACTTTGCTTCTGGGGTCAACTCGACCTTATTGTCTTGCTTTAGCATAGCATTCAGTGGTTTGACGATCTCCATGAAGCCCATGATAAACTTACAGACAAAGTTAATCTTTCTGAAAAAAGATTTTAATTCCTTCTTGCTACTAGGTAGTTGGATATTCATGATTGATTGGATATGCTTGGGGTCAATAGAAATCCACCTCTCTGAAAGGACATGCCCAAGCAATTTCCCTTCAGTGACACTAAAAATGCACTTTTTTGCATTAAGGGAAACCCCAAATTCATGGCATCTCTAAAAGACTTTACATAGGTCAGAGACATGGTTACTTTGCTACTTTGAGAATATTGTCAAATCATCCATGTAGATGATTATGAACTTTCCAATCAGGTCCTTAAAAACAATGTCCATGGCCCGTTGGAAGGTGGCACCAACATTGATGAGTCTGAACGACATCTTTCTATAAGAAAAATTTCCACATTTAGTGGTGAACATAGTTTTGTGTCTATCTTCATATTGTACCATCACCTAGTTACACCCAGAGTACCCATCTAGGAAGGACATCATCTGAGCACCATTTTCTATCTGCAACACCTCATCTAATGAGGGTATGGGATACTTATCTTTTTCTAAGGTTCTATTCAAGTTGCGGAATTCAACGCACAATCTGATCTCCCCATTCTTCTTTCTGACAGGAACCAAATTAGCCACCCATGTGGAATGTCTAACTGGGAAAATAATTTGATCCAACAATAATTTTTGTACTTCTTTGTATATTATTGGTTCCAAAAAAGCATTGACAAGACATTTTCATTGTCGAAATGGCTTCGCATCAGACCTGAGAGGGATGGTATGGGTGATAATTGACGTACCATACATTTTGAGATCTTCATAACTCCAATAAATAACATCATGATACTTCCACAAAGCATCAACTAGACCTTTTCTTTCCTTGGTCATGCACACCTTGCCAATAAATACATTCTTTGCATTCCCAGTCATTCTGAGGTTGCAAGTGTCACACTGGCCACTGATAGTATCCTTCTTGGCCTGTTGATACTGGTCTCTGATCTAATCCAAAGTAAAGATTCATTATAATTGGACCATCCCTCTTGGGATAGTGTTGGTCTTCAGATTAATGACCCCCTCTAAATCTAACTCAGCCTCTTGAGGTTCAACCTCATCTATTATTTTTGTAGCGAACACATCCAAACTAGTGATAAAATCTAGGATGTGCTTATCATCATTGAACACTTGGAAATTTTCCACATTGTCTGGCATGGATGGGATGAAGGTGAGTTCCACAGTGAATCTCTTGAGGCCCGATAAGGATAGTGGTTGTAGCGTGCCTATAGCCTATACTAAGGCATTATGTGTATGATTTTGGGAGTGTGGGATTAGTTGGATATTGAATGCATCTAGTCCTTCTAACAAATCCCATACCCAGTGCCTATAATTGGTGAGTCTTCGATCATAACAGGAATAGAGCTTTCTAATTTGCTTTCTGACCAACTCTGAACACCTAGAGCATTTTAACCCCTTTTCTTAAGGCCAACAAGAGTCCCAGGACCAAGGCCTCACTCTGCTACATTGTTGGTACAATAAAATTGAATCCTATGTGCCACAAAGTATGACTTACCTCTAGGGTTGATTAGCTTGAAACTGGCTCCAAATCCATGCTTAGATTTGGATCCATCAAAATGTAGTGTCCAAAACCTAGGAAAGTTCTTGAATGAAGCACCAATAGAGCCAACCCTCAACTTTGATGAGGGTCTCATTTCAATAACATTTTGATGAGATGTAGGGGCTGGAGGCATTTGTTCTGGCGGTGCTGATCCAATTTCCTCCTTCAGGATGGTTTTTCTTGGAATGTGCCTGATTATTGTTTGGAATAAACAACACTCAAACTCTGAATGTACAACATTATGCACCCTACACCAATTAGGAAGCAAGAGCTCCTGAAAATTCATTCTATCTCCCAAACTGAGCTAGTCTAGTACATATTTTTTGATGAATTCTTGGAAACCATCCAACAACCCAAGATTATCACCATCTCTTGATTCTTCATCATCTGATTCTATCAACATTTCAGTGCTTTGAGAGGTATTTGCTAAATCTACAAGTGAGCTGTATAGAATGAGGAAAACCTCACTCATTCCTTCTTCTTCAAGGTATTCCTATTCATTTAGACATGATATTGGGGAGTAATTCCCCAAATCCATTTCAGCAAACAACACTTCATTTGTGTTGTTGTATTCCATGATCATAAATTTCATGTGTGGCTCCTGATCAATATAATTCTAATTTGGAATTCATTTCCATGGTGACCACAAGTGCGAGTAGTTAGTTACAACATACGCATTCAACACTCTTGTGAAATCCCCTCCTAGGATCACACCATACATATTTGGGGTGTCAGCCACTTGAATTTCAATAGTCTCTTGGATCCTGGGATCAACAACAATTTGCATAGGTATTTTGTTAATCTCTCCCACTATGTTGATCTCAGTCTTGTCAAGCTATGTTACCTTATGTCGAGAGGGAGTTGGCATTATTCTGAGTGCTTTGCACATGCTCAGGGGCATGAAATTAGCAAAGGCTTCCAAATCCAGCAGGTAGTTGTGGAGGTTCTTCCCAAACACGTGGATGGTGGTCAGGAAAGGGGGAGTTTTGAATCTTCCTTGAAAGATTCCTCCTGAGACATCCACCTATGTGACCTGACCCTTGTCCTTATCATGGCCCCTATTTTGGGCTTGTGTCTGATTTGATTCCTTAAAAGACTGCTTGCCTACTTGTTGATTTGCAGGTGAATCAACCTTCTTGTTGAGGACCTATCTAATGATAAGCTCACTTTGTGAGTCCTCAAAAGAGACTCTCTTCACAGGTTGTTCTTGAGCCGACTGGGACGATGGCATCATGTTGATCATTCTAAAGATATCATTCCTCACTACTAGGACCTTGAGTAACTCAAAGGAATACATGCTTAACTTTACCTTCTTAAACTCCTTCATGATATAATCTCCCATTTTCTCAACCTCCTCATCATAGGGAATATTTCAAGAGGGGCCATCAGTATTTTGGGGGGAGCTATTGGGTTGGCTCTAGTTTTTTAGATTGTTCTTGTTGAAGTACCATGTGGGTACATGCGGGAATCTCATATTATTGCTTTCCTCTGGGTCAGGAGGAGTGCTGAAATTATTTGGTGGAGTGGAGGTCATAAAGGACCTCTGGAATGACCATCGAAATGTCTATTCCTAAAGTCGTAAAGGGTAGTATTTTGGTGAAACATGTGGACTTCATCTTCCATAAGCCCTTCTTCATCCTCCTTAGGACCATTATCTACTAAATCAAAAATTTGAGCCAAAGGGCTTTCAAAACTTACCTCCTCCACCTTGTCATTGTTATTCATGGTGGATCCCTCCTACTCCTATGTATTGCACTCAACTTTTGGGAAAGGAGCCTAATTCACCACCAACACTTCAGAGTCATATGGGTTGGATGAGATGATATCTCTACATCCTAAGTTGTCCACAACATTTTGAACCTCAACTTGGAAGATGTCAGCAGTAGTCTGGAATTTTGGACAATCCAGCTTAGAGTGTTGACTTGTTTTGTGTATGCGACACCAACCAGATAAAGTGGCCTCAACCAAGTAAACTCTACTTGTAGTGTTCTCATTGTTGTTGGGTTGATCAAGGGGTGTGGGGATGCCACCGTTGTTGGGTATTGTGTTCCATGTCTGATTTTTCCTTTGGAAAGGACTTATGTCAAAGTTCTGGTGCAAATTCTGATTTATGTCATAATTTTGCCTAGACGATGTGCTAGCATCATGACTATCCCGAATTTCACAATGATCTTGATTGTCATGGTTAAGGTTGTCCTAGATGCTTTTATGTGACACTTGTAGCTAGTTGTTCTGATTCTTCAGATGTGTCATCTCTGTGGATATTTTATTGATCATCTTTGTGAGTTCATCAATCTGGTCCTTTTCTTTATTGTTTGGTTGTGGAGTTGAATTCTGGAGGAAAATTGGTTGTGCAACAGGTTGATTTTAATGAGTAGGAAGAAATTTAGATGTTTGGAGATACACCGACACTTGAGGTAGCTGAGAATGGGTATGTTGTTGTTGGTGTAGCAAGTAGTGAGGAGCCAGAGGTGCTTGATTCATTGGCTGCCCAGGGTGTGGGACTATAGGTAGTTATGGTACTAGATTTAGTAGGGGTGTTTGATGCTGCAAGGCTTGAGTGAGCCCCTGAATCTGTGCAGGATGTGCAGTTTGTTCGAGAGAGGGTAGAGAACCAAATATATTCTATCACAAATTGGTGTTGGAAATGATAGCTTTCGCATACGCATCCACCAACCTGGTGGGTGGTGGTCGCATCCTTTTTACCAAAGCTGAAGTAAGGTTATCTAGTGCTGCATAATAAATAGGAAAAACAACAGCATCATTGAAAATGTACAGGGCCTACAGTTGAGTGTATGCTCTATGGAAGCAATCATTAAAAGAACTGACATGAAATGTCGATACGAATCTGTAGGGCTAACTGGGGTCTTTAACTTTTGTAGGAAAGCAGCCTTCAAAAGGGCCCATGTATTGATAGTTCCAATGGGAAAATCAACGTATCAGTAGAAAGCCTCCTCTCCCAGACTATAGGGAAAGAGACACCAAGCTACATCCTTATAGATAATCTGCATAGTCTTCAAGGAAATTTCAAAGATCTTGACATGCTCTTCTGTTATCCTTTGCAGTTCCTGAGAATTGAATTTCGTGCAAAATATTTCAGGATTCTTTGGCATATCATGATAGAAGTTGAAGGCCAAAGGGGGCAAATTATTTCCCAACCATGCCATGGGAGGGGGTGGTGGACGCAGCTGTGCCATTTTTATTGGTGGTTGTAAAGGGACAACGAAAGTCAATGGGACAACTCTTAGGTTTGAAACTATATTAGGCTGGAAGGTAGCATTCAGTTCAGATGGAATGGTAACTTGGAAGGCTTCCTAGAGTGGATGGATGGAAGATGGTGTTGTTGGAGTTACAGGGAAAGATGGAGGTGAAAGTGGAATGGATGGGTCAGATAAATTGGAGGTGGATGCACCCCTTTTCTTAGCTCTCTTAGCTCGAATAGGGGCGGCAATTCTTGAAATTCCCCTTTATTTGGAGTAGACCTCAATATTGGGTGAAATCTCTCGAGGTAGAAAGACCCAATTTGATCCAGCTTTGTTCCCAATTGGTAGTAGTTTCCCTCCTTCTAGTGCCTATTCTGTTGATGGTGTTTTTATGCACTTCTCAATACAGGCAATACACAGGTGCATTAACTCTCTTGAAAGATAATCTTCCACAATCAAGTTGCAAAACACTATCCCAAGGTCTCTCAAATGTCAGGTCATGACACTACTTGGAATATCTTAGTTGTTTCATGTGATTTGCTGAAATCACAAGGTAGACTTACGTAGACAAACCTCGAGGAGAATTGGATTTGTGAATAGAGTTCTTTAGATGGGAAATTACTGTGCTTTTGTTGCAGGTTCAAACAATAGTCTTGAACTCCATTCTATGTTTTAAGTTTTGGCTTTACAATGTGCAATGAACCTAAGCATAGGTCATCTATTACAAAAAAAGGGAAAAAGAGCAAGGAAGAGGGCAAGTTCCTCAACCTACAACTATGAATGAATAGTGATAATGGAGAATTCTACTGTGGACAATTTCCTTAAAATAGAATTTCACTTAACAAGTAATTTCATAGTATCATGAAACCTATGCTATCTTCTAAGGGTTGCAGATGTTCTATCACTCATTCACCACACATGTGCATGAACAAAGATAAAGTTTTAGAGGCATCTTAAAAATCAAAGTCCAAGCTAACTTTGCACAACCATCTACTATCAACAAATGACCAAAAGTATGCACAAGAAAAGCATCAACATAGCAGAAATCTTCACAATCAAGAAAAACATTACTAAATATACCAAAGTTAACTAAAATGAAACTAGAAAAGAAAACTAAATCTGACTAAACCCTTAACTTATGAGAGAATAACCATGAAACATGAGAAGAAATAAAAAAATGCACCAAAGTCAATGTATTTCTATTATAATTTATGCAGCATATCTTTACAACAATTCAACCCCTTCAAAATGAGAGGAGGCAACCCCTATTTATAGTGTTTCAAAAGCAGAACATGTGGCCAAGATTGAATTACATGTGTGGCCACAATTCACTGTAACTTAGGGTTCTACCTACCCCCCAATATATTACAATTTAAAAAACATCATTTGTCCTTTCCCTGTTTTGTCTTCTAGTGGCAACACTGTAGCATTTTTGTCTTCTTGCTAATTGCTCTTTTCCATAGATACTCCTTTAGGAAGTCTTCATCAATAATAGGGTTGCAAACCTGCTTCTTCAAAGCTACATATTCTATGAATTTCAAGACCACCGATAGAAACTTATTGACCTCAATGATGTTGGATTTCAGGACCTAGTAGCTCCATTCCTTGGAATTGTTAACAAGATTTTCCCAGTCTTCATCATACTTGGAAATGTGGTCTTTGAAAAGCTTAGACTAGGTGAAAGCTCGAGTAGAAAAGCTCATAAAATCAGCTATAACCTCAGCTGACATCCCATCCTCCATCCTCTTTTGGATGTGAGGCTTCATTCTTTTTGGATTGATCTTGACAACGGGCACCTCATACCCCGTCATCAGCTTTAGGTATCAAAAAAAACCTCTCAAGCCTCCTTGGCCCATTCAATATCTGGAGTTACTCCCTCAGGTACTTGCTCTAGTCTATCCTTCTGGTGATTGAACTATCGCTTCCACAAATCCATTAACTAATGGTCATCGTCCTTGAAGGAAAACTCCTTTTCCTGAACATCACTTGGCAGTGCAAGGATAGCCTCAATTTTCGAGTAAGCAGACCCATACTTCTTTGGGAACTGAATGCAGATTTGCCCTCGTACCTTCAAGAGATGGTTGTACCTCTAAGAACTTGTTTGTTGTTCATACAACCAAAGTGATACCCATGTTCCCAATATTGAAGACCTGTCAGAACCAGTTTTTTGTGGCCTTGTCCAAGTTCCTTCTCCTTTCTAGTTTGTTAATCTATTCTTGAGACAACAACTGCGGCAAGGCCAAGGTTGTGGTGGGTTGTTCCTCTGGGGATGAGCATTGTTGAATATAGGTCATCAAATCAGCTATTTGTGCCTTAAACTCATGCTTTGAAACCTTATCCTATTGAATGAGGTTTACCATTGTGGCGACTGATTCCTGGAGATGGCCAACTTTTTGTTCTCTAGTGGCCACTCCCAAGTCAATGGTGGAAATGTTGTAGCTTATTCCTTGTTCTCCGACCACTCATGTAGCTATTTGTACAACCCTAGATCCAGAGGCATCCATCATTACTTTTGATCTAATTCTAGACCTTTTCTCCTTCTTGGTACCAATATGAGCTCTAGCCAATAATGCCTCCAATATCGCTTCTGGGTCCATTAGAGTGGGAGCTCTCTTTTCAAGCTGCCTTTCTAGCCAATCAGGCATTGGGGACCTTTCCTTGGGTGATTCATGTTGATCTCTACTATCTTCCACCCTGAGTTCAATGGCCCTATCATTGAGGGTCTCTTTCTCAATCCTCATATCTTCCCTCTCTTCACTGGAGTCTTGTATGAGCATTATGCACTTGATAGGAGATTTGGTTGGTATTCGCTCACCCAGATGGTCCTCTCCCTTAGTATCCTTTTCTTCCTTATCTTAATCATGCCCACATTCGTGGGGCTTATCCGCTTATCTACCTTCATGAGAGGATTTTTCCTCATCATGTTCAGGGGCATGGTCACGCCTCTCTACTAGAGACTTATCACCCTCTACCTTTGGGGCAACGACCCTTTCTTCAGCCATAGGTTGTTCTTCAATCTCCTTGAGTTGTTTGTCCCATTCTGCATTGAGCTTTGGATCAGCACTCTCTTGAATTATTTTCGAACCTAGACCCTCAATTTCATCATGGGAAGACTCATAGGCCACTTCATCAATCACCCAATGTTCATATATTGGGTGCTCATGATACTCAAATTCCTCATCTTCCAGCCCCTTAGTTGCCTCCAATTTTTGTCGCTCCATCTCATCAGAGATTTGCATTGTAGCCTCCATACTAGGTGGCTCTATAGGAGGAGGAAGAGTTGGTGTATTAAGCATTGCTTGGGAAATTTCAGCTTTCACCAATGGATTTGCAAACACCCCTGAAAGTTCATACAACACATTTTGCATATACTTAATTAAGGATTCTAGGAGAGTGAGAGCAGGCATTGTAGCAGTAGCAATAGCAGTTGGAAGAGGAATGAAAGGAGACATAGAGGATGACAAAATTTGTGAGGTAGTGGTCGAGGATGAATCCACTAATATGACCTATGCAGTTGGAGAAGTGGAGGCGAGGTGGACATAAATTTCCATTGTGGGAGGAGAGGAAGAAAATATTGCATATGAAATGGGTGGGATGGTGGCAATATTAGCAGTAGATGAAGCAGGTGGAGATCTTGGTGGGTCAACCTCCAACTCCTCACCCTCATGGAGTGGATCCTCAGGTATTACTGGCATTTCAGTGGCGTTGCTCATTCTTCTATGATTTTTAGGAGGTTCACCCTTTGAGGCCTTTCTAGCATACACTTTTGGATTGGGTTGTTGCTCATCAACCTCCTTTCTCTTCTTTTACCTAATAGATGGTGGGGACTTGGATGTTTCTCCAGCGGTATTAGCAGTTGTCCTACCATCTGAACCGCTAGGCTTGATTTTGAGTGTCTTGAATATCAAGGTGACTCCTTGTTTCTTCAAACGAGCAACCTACCCATCGACCTATGCCTTTGTTCGAGCCTCAATGGGTTTTGTGAGAATTTCAAGGTCATCAACCTCTTGCTCATTCCAATCAATTAAAGTAAATTGTAAATTTGCAATAGCACCATATCTTGGGTTGATCATGGTGCTTTTCTCCTCTTCTAGTTGATCTGGTATTGGGAATCAGTTCACCAATTTCACAAAATATGTGGTCATACGCATATAGTTCCTTACCTGCACTCTAAAATCATCCTTACAATTGGCCCATAAATCCTTGATATGGTGGAGGTGGGCATACTCTTGTCCCATTGCCTTCTTGATGTGGTCATATGGATCCATCTGTGGCCTAGCTATATGCAGCCTAAAGTGGTACTCAGCCAACTCTTTCTTTGAATTTCCCATGCATTGGGAAGTATAAAGTTCATACATCCCTTGGCCAAGTGTGAGAGGATAAGGGGTCCCCACCAAATTCTTACTACTCAGAATGTTGTGTATATGTCACAGCTTCAAAGATAGTTCCAATAGTATAATCTGATCATTAGGGTATTGGGGCAGCTTATTCAACCTTTCAGAGAATCCCTAGGCGTGTATGTATGTGAACTTTGGATACTGAATGAACAAGAAGGCATAGTGTTTGAGGAGGGCCCTAGCATTGTGAGAGACTCTTCTCTCAAAATCACCCCCAAGCAGCTAGATGATGTAGGTGATAAACACATCATTTACCCTATAGTAATCCCTCTTGAAATTTTGTATTACAACTGAGGGTACTTGTCATATGGTTTGAGATTTCTCCTTGACATCTCATTGGGAACCGCAGACAATCCACTATAATTCCATTGATCGGGAAGTGAATATACCAAATAGGATGTCATGTAGAATTTGGAGGTCTTCTTTACATTAACGAATTCCTAATGAAAGCAATTACTGATTATTTCTCCCCAATATAATGTGGTGTCCTCTCCATGGAGAATTTATTCGGTGATGTACACCATCCATTCCTGGAAGAAGGCCATAGTAGGAAGGCCCATTATTCTTCTCAGCAGGGTAACCAGATCATGGTAGTCCTCAAAGAAGTCACTAAGGTATAGCTCTTGAGGAACCTTGGTAGCACTTCCCTGCTTCTCCTTCAACCAATACTAGCTGATCAGCTTCTTGCACTTCAAAGGATCCCCATCCCACATCTCTTTGCATTCCTAAATAGTTGGGGTCTCCATGCTTTCAAAGACGGGTATGTGGAAGGTTATTTTTATCCCTAGAGGTGACATATCAGCCAAGATGTTGTCATCCCTGTCCACAATGGTCCTTGTTTCAAGTTGATATGTCTCCTATCAATCCATCACCAGCTTTGGAGCAATCAAGGTGGGAGGGAAACCCGTAGCCCTAGCTAGTCCACTACTTTTGGTTAGCTTAGTGTTTGTGGTCTTTGGATTCACCCTAACTCTATGTGTGAATTCATCGATATCGACGTGCCTAATGTTGGTGTCTATGATATATTTCCACTTAGTTGTAATTTTTGAGTGCAACAACACCCCATGGAACTAGTATCTCATTTGGTCCTTGTCTTCCTTGCTTCGGGGAACTTTGGTCATTCTTTTCCCTTTATCCTTGGTTGCTCCCAAATTTTCTACACCAGATTCCATAAATCTTGCATAGATAGATGGGAATTATCAAATTTAAACATGAGGATGCAGCCTTGGAAAAACTCCTACAATTCAAGGTTAGATCCACAATTTCCATTTAAGAAAAGTATAACACTTGATTAGAATAACATTGGAAGGCAAACGGGTGACCCAAGCCCCAGGGGCCGAACTTCTCTTGTCAGAATGTTGTTTCTTGTCAGAATGTTGTTTCAAAAGGGAAAATAGGGCAAGGAGTCCTGAATGACTTCCCATGGTCTTGGATTTTCTTAACAAAGGGGATCATGTGGGAGAAGGTCAATTTTAAACATATGGGTCAAAATCCATTTTCAATTTGGAGGTCATTTGAGCCAATATTTATGCATTCGGGCCTGACCTGTAGGAAACTGTCAAGGGTCCACTGTTTGAAACAACACTGGGGAAACAACATTCCGAAAGCGAGATTTTGAAGTTCAAGCTATAGGGATCGGGAAGCCTTCGGGGCACGATTGTGCAAAATGGAAAAGCGTAGATAGAAGTCCACAATGAGCTTACCGGCGGACGAGACCCATGGTAGGTTCATTCTGTTTTCCCAAGACCTCGGAGGTGAACTGAGGTTCAAGGCTCGATGTCTAGAAAGGCTGACATATTCAGCCATTTGGGATGGCAGATACAAGATGGAGTTCCAAGGATGGATTTCCAAAGGTTGGAGTCCAAGTGTAGTTTGGACTTTAACTTGGTTGTTTAAAACTCGCAAAGCGGAAGGACGATCGTGGCTCGAGAACCGAGAAGATGTCTTGTGCCGGCCGTATGGAATGGTGGAGTGGCAACGGTGGCTCGAGGATGGAACTCTAGAGGCTAGGGTATGAGGACAAATTTGAAGTTAGAGGTTTGGTATGAGTTCCACGTGGATTTTGCAAGCCCAGGGTCCGAGGTTTTGGAGGACGCTAGGGGAAGGCCGAGCGAAATGGCGAAACTGAGAGGGAACTCCGGGGTACGGAACCCAGGAGGATATTCCCCGTCGAGTTGATTTTGGCTAAGTTAACATTGTAGACGGAGAGTGGCTTGAGCCTGAGAGGTGTGATCGCATGCTCAAAAGAACAACAGTGGGACAACTAGGTTCTGATTTTCAATTTGAACCTCCTAAGTGTTGATTTTCAATTTTCAAGCTTATGGGTTTTCAAGGTTAGATTCTCTCCTACCAGACTTCTAGTTTTTTTCTGTTTTATCACTTAGTTTTTAATTCATGAAGCCTACAAAGGGAAATGGCGTTCAGATAGTGATCCTACCTCAGGGGCTCAAAAAAGCAGAATGTCGAATCCTCGAAGAATGACGAAGTTGGAGCTCGGGCGTGGAGGCAGAAATTGTTGGGGTTGCACTATGCTTTTTGGTTATTCCTGACATGCAAAAGTGACGGGTTGAAACTTATTTAAATAGCCCCTTAAGTTCAATTAATACACCCTAATGAATGTGGGTACGACTGCGGATGAGGTAGGTGAGGTCAAACTTCAGGATGACGATGGGAAAATTGAGGGTTGGGGGTCAGGAATACGTCAGAGCATGGCCGCTCGGGATGGAGAAAGTGCAAGGGGAAACCCAAAAAAGGGAGACCGAAAGCCCGAAACCCAAAAGAGGGAAGCCCGAGGATGACAGTCCAAAATTCAGAAGCTGGGGAGCAGGTGGGAGTAGTGTGAAGGTCAAAAGGGAGTAAGCGGGAAAGTGAACGCCCAATGTGCAATGTTTGAAAGTCAGACAGTGCAAAGTTCTAAGACGGAAGAGGGAAGGAGGAAGCGTGATGTATGAAGTCCAAAAGTTAGACAATGGGATGTAGGAAGGAAAAGGGAAGTGGGAGGAAAAGCAAAAGAAGGAAGGAGGGAAGCGGGAAAGTGAACGCCTAAAGTTTTAAAGTCAAACTGTAGGGAGCACGAAGGTGGAGGGTGGAAAATGAAGGTACAGGCAGTAAGCAAACGGAGGAAAACTTGAGGTGCAAACCCCAAAATGGGATGGTGGAAGGAGGAAGCACAAAACATGAAGTTCAAAATTCAAACCGCGGGGAGGATGAAGGAGAAAGGAAGAAGGCAGAAGGAAGCCCACATCCAAAGTCCGAAAACCCAAGACTTAGCAATTCTAATTTTCTAGGGGCAAAAATATGGTTAGCCTAAAAGGCGAAAATTTGAAGAGTGTGCTAACCATCGAGGACACCAAAATGAAGGGCACACAAAATGAGGCAGTAACAAAATGACCTAGCAAGGCAAAAAGATAGAGAGGGTCCACATTCTAAATGGGGAGTGTGTTCTATAGGAACAACACACATCTCCATAGAAGTAGGACTCAAAATGTCCAAAAACAAAATTACATGGCAACACAACGTGCATGGTCCACGGTTACATTCAAGTCTATGCAAAGAACATCCATAAGCAACAAACCATGCTCATCAAATAGACTATAATTCTAAGCCTCTAGAAATTAAGAAACATAAGAACTCCAAAGTTTATTTTCAAATACAAACAATAACCTAGAAAGTTTTTCCATCCTAATTATCTTCTAATGCATCAAACAAGATAACCAAAATGACATATTTCAATATATTTAAAGCTCCAAGAGAAAATTCAATTGACATATCTAGATTGTCAAGTCTATTTTCTTTCCATTTAAACAAATTAAACTTAATAAGCCTCACTATCTAAGAATGAAATATATATAGATATAATAAATTTTATTTCTAATCCATTCTCAAATAAAATAGAGGCAAATTTAATATAAAATAAATACTATTAAACACCCCAATATAACATTAGTATAAAAATTTGCATTCAATATAGAACTAGTAGACTTTCCACTATTAATTAATGTTCTACTATAACATCGGAAAGACCAACTTAAATATAAGATATATAAATATATATATTACGTTTTGTAAAACAAATCCATTCATAATTAGAACTGAACAAAGTTAATATTTAAAATACCCATCATTTGTTTCTATCTTAGATATACAATAATAGGTAAGATATTAATTTACAGAGTTGGACCAATATGTGTATCATACAACCTGAATTGAACTATCTATCATTTAAATTATATATCTATACACCTGTATAAACACAATTATAATCTATATTGAGTTCTCAAAATAGTACAAATTCTTAATTCAAACGTAACACTTTGATAGCAATTCTTAATAAATTCCTATCTCACTGAACAACATGCAACATACGGTGTCAGTGGTAAGATGACAAGATGAAGCAAAAAACAATATTTTCATTGAATCTTATTCTACATAAAATAAAGTAGAAACTAATAGTCAACTAAAGACTAGACATGCAGTCGCACCTAACAGCAAGGAATACACTGCCAACTAAAATCTCATGTAAAACTCCATGCGAAGGAGAGGAAGAAACTAGGGTAAGACCGAACAAAATTATAGACTTGAAAAAAGTGATATAACAACTAACATTCACAAAAAAAAAAAAACGAATAGAGGAAATTTACCAGCTACGCTTGTCTTAGAGGGAAAGTAGATTTTATCAATACGTGCATGCATTTTCCATGGAAATAAAATAAAACAACAGAAAATCCAAAGGCTTCAACAATTCGCATAGAGTTGATGAATCAAAGCTGACACAAAATAAATACAAGAAACAATGGTGCGTAGGTATTGGATAGTCAATGAGGAGAAAAGATTTTAACTGCCAGTAAGAACTTAATAATCAAAGCATGCTAATGTGCATAATTTCCCAAGTCTTCAAGAAACCGATATGAAACTTAGAAGGTTACGCGTATGGCAATGGAAAACTAAAATAATACACTTTAAACTCAGGAAAGAGCCTGATCCCACTACGTTAAATCAGCCAATAAGGAGGCTAAGACTCTTGCAAAACAAGTTAAAAAGCTTCATAATTCTAAAACATAATCTTAGCCACATACCTTACTATGAAGTCACCAACGAAAGTCTCAGGGAAACAACATAACCTAAGGCAATGAAATAAAAGATGCATGCATCAGAGATACATGAAGAGCTTAAAAAGAATGGAGAAACTAATTTCCACGTATTCATGCATCAAGATTTTTGATTAATTATAGATGCAACAAGCACCGAAAGGAGTTTGGCTACCGTCAACTATACATACATCAATTGAATATTTTCAACCGGTCACCTTGTCAAACACCACAGGTGGCTTAAGATGGAAACCAACAATAATCCATACAAAGAGAGGGGCATAGATAAATCGAAGGTGTAAGCCAGAAAAAAATTGAGACATAAAAGATTTAATCAAATCATCCAGGAACTAGAACAGATCTAAATAGGGACGCATAGAGGAAAAAGCATTAAACACAAAATTTCCTCAATAATACAAATATTTGAAGCTAGGTTGCAAATTTCTTTTCTTTTTAATTACTTCTCTATGATTTAAAAACAATCTATGCATTCACATTTTCATTATCTATTGTTTGTATAGATTTTGAGCAAGATATCACAATATTCAACAACAAATCACAACAATTGACAATTTTATTTTTTAATTAAAATTCCAGAACAGCAATAGTAAGAGGAAAACTTGGTGATCTTCTTTGAAAACCAATGAGTGATGAAGCCAAGCACAAGATTTCAAGCACGGTACCCATTTTAGCTCAAGAAAAAGCCTCCAAATTTGCAATCTTTGAAAAAATTTAACCAAACCCAAAAAAATACAAAGAAAATCTTCCTCCAGATTATTTTCGTGAAAACAAACTTTTTCTTTCAAAAACCACTATCATGAAAGAATCCCCTCTATTTTTCATTCATTCCCAATTAAATTCAATTCACCCCCTTAACTAACCATTTGCATGCAATTAATGAACAAGTTACAATTTTCCTAACATCAAGTTCAAAACATAGATATTTTGCAAATTCCATTCACAAAAACTTATTTAAATTTATCAATTTCAAAAACATCCAAGCTGCACATTCATAGAAATTACATTTAATTATCCTTCTGAAAATATTATATTTTAATAGTCTTTAATAATTAAATCTTCTAACATTTAAAATAAACTTTAAATTTAAATAAATCAACCATAATCATTAATCTAATAATGCAATTAATCATAGATAAAATCAATACTTACACATTAAACCATTGAATTAATTTAAGCAAATTGATATCAAACATGACGAACAAAGAATGATATGATGAAACAAAAAATGACATGATGGGTAACGAACAGTACTTGTTCTTTTCAGAATGATGGCTCATGACAAAGGACCAACCATTATCTACCATCAAAAAATTTCCATTGGGCCTTAGCACACTCGGACATGATGAAGTAGGTGGAGTCGATGCCTATACCTACAAGCTACATCAAACTGCATTGTCAACCATATCAACATATAAATCAGCAAACACACTGTGAAGAAGAGTCGCAACATAGTAGGGTACTCACGGGTGAGTAATGCCACACTATCTCCTTCACCTGAGTTGACATGAATCATTATATCAAAACATCAATTTCATCATAAACAACATCATTAACATTCAGAAATTGCATATACCATAGTACACACATATCCACAATAATATCATCATACTAGAGTAACCAGATGATCATAAAGTCAAGAGTATCATCTACAGATTTTAGAAACTAACATAACATCCATGACATAGTGCAATAATGTAATATAGTCTCAAACACAACTAAACAACTAACAACCAGTCAAAAGCAACTGAAACAATAATGTCATTTGGAGGGATACTACATCCTCCCCCCTATAGTGAGGCTTACTCCTAGAAGCCTGTAAACAAATAGGGATAAAGCTCCCTCATGTGTGTTGCATCCTCCCAAGTAGTTGAAGCCTCATCACTAGGATCACACTGGACCCTCACCTGATCAACGTCTCAACCCCTGAGGGAAAGCCTCCTATATTGAAGAATGCCCATGGGCTCTAAAGCCAGATGCTTATCCTCTACCTATAATGCATTCCAATCAAGCACATGTGAAATATCAGGATGATAAGGCCTAAGAACAGATACATGGAATACATCATGAATGCATGAAAAGCTGGGTGGTAAAGTAAGTCGATAAGCTACAGGACCGATCCTCTCCAGAATCTCAAATAGCCCAACAAATTGAGGCGTGAGCTTAGAGAATTTTCCATAATGGATCAGACTCTTTCACGAATGCACCCAAAGAAATACTTTGTCACCTACTAAAAATTGGTGATCCACATGATGAGCATCGACGTACTTATTTCTCCTGTCCTATGTCACTACCAAATGCTCTCTGATATGATCAACCTGCTGCTTTGTATCCCGTAGCATCTTAGGTCCAAGAAGCACTCTATCCTCAAGCCTATCCTAACTCAACAGAGCTCAGCATGGGCATCCATACAATTCCTGAAAAGGATTCATACCTATGGAACTATGATACCCATTATTATAAGTGAACTCCACCAAGTAAAGATAATATTCCCATTGCGACTACTGATCCATGACATACATCCTAAGCATATCCTCAAGAACCTAATTAACCCTCTCAATTTATCTATCGGTCTCGGGGTGATAAGTTGAACTAAAGTTCAACTAGGTACCTAAGCCATGCTATAAGGATGTCCATAAAGCTGATGCAAAAAAGGATCTCTATCAAAAATGATTTTTCATGGGATTCTATGCAAACAAACAATATCCCCATTAAGATCTTTGCCATGGATGAGGCAGTATATGACGAACGAATCAGAGAAAAATGAGTTACCCTAGTCAACCTTTTAAAAAAAACCATTATGGCATCATGTCAATGAGATGACATAGGTAGCCCAACAATAAAATCAACCGATATGATGTCCCACTTCCATTCTAGAATAAGATGAGGTTGTAACAATCCTGTGGGATGCTGGTGCTTGGCCTTAACCCTCTGGCACTCAAGACATCTCAAAACAAAATCGGCAATGTCATGCTTCATCCTAGGCCAAAAGTACAACTATCAAAGATCCACATGCATCTTATTGATAGTAGGATGAGTTGAGTAGCGTGCTCATTGTGCCTCTGACTATATCAAGGTACAAAGATCATCTGCAAGTGGCACATAGATATGACACAAATGTCACAACAAACCATCTGACTCGAGCATATAACCTATGAATCTACCCTCCAAGGGTTTATTTGAACCCAACTTTGTCTTCACCTCCTAATATAATCTATCTACAGGAAGTGATGCTAAGATTTGGCTCCTCAAATCAACCCCAAGAGTCACAACAAAAATCTCATGTCTTCACCGACTAAGAGCATCAGCCACCACATTCTCCTTCCCCTAGATAAATTTCACCTCAAAATCATATTCACACAAGAACTCCATCCACCATCTCTTCCTAGCATTAAGATTAGGCTATGCAAAAATATACTATAGACTACAATGATCACTATGAAGCTCAAAGCGATGACCCAACAAGAAATTTCTCGAATGAAGCAAGGCATGAATGAAAATAGCTAGCTCAAGATCGTGAGTAGGATAGTTTAGTTCATGATCCTTGAGTTTGCAAGACTCATAGGCAATCTCAAAACCTTCCTACATCAAAATGACTCCTAAACCCTCCAAGGACACATCAGTTTAAACAACAAAGTCCTTAGTAGGATCAGGAATAGCTAAGATAGGCACACTCATCAACTTTTCCTTGAGTGCCTGGAAGGCCAACTGACATCGATCTAACCAAATTAATTTCATCCCTTTCCTCTAAAGAGAAGTAATAGGATGGCAATCCTGGAAAATCCCTCAACAAACCATTTGTAATACCCAGCAAGACCCAAAAAACTACAAACCTCAAGAACATTAGCAGGAATGGGCCAATCCATAACAGCTTGGATCTTTGAAGGATCTACAACAATACCCTCTCCAAAGATAACATGACCAAGGTATTTCACCTAAGTTTGGAAGAACTCACACTTCAACAAGTTTACAAATAGTTGATTCTCCCTCAAGCACTACAATACCTATCTCATGTGCTCCTCGTGCTCCTTCATATCTCTAGAATAGATCGAAATATCATCGAGAAACACAAGAACAAAGTGATCTAAGTACATGCGAAAGACACCATTCATCAATCTCATAAAAAAGGACGATGCATTCGTTAACCCAAATGGTACCACTATGAATTTGTAGTGCCCAAAACAAGTTCAAAATGTCATCTTATGAATATCTACTTCAAAAATGTGCAACTGGTGGTATCTTGATTTTAGATCAATCTTAGAAAATACATTTTCTCCCTTGATCTAATCAAAGAGTTCGTTGATTCTAGGAAAAGTATATCAATTCTTAATCGTCACCTTATTCAATTGATGGTAGTCAATGCACAACCTTAGGGATCCATATTTCTTCTTCATGAAGATGATAGGTGCTCCCCAAGGAGAAACACTTAGACAAATGAAACCCTTAGCCAAGAGCTCCTCTAGCTACAAACAAAGCTCCTCTAATTCCTATGTAGTCATTTTGTATGGAGCCCGAGATCTAGGCTCAACTCCAGGAACCGGATCGATTCTGAAATCAATGTCATGTTTTGATGGCATACCTAGAATATCACTAGGAAACATGTCAGAAAATTCCCCAAGGATAGGGTAATCATCAAGAGATACCTCTCGAACCTCTCCTACCTCCAAGTCATTAATAGTAGCTACAAATAGTTGACAACCCTGTCACATACATCTCCTTAATTGCATAGCAAATATAATTTGCAACGAGATGGATCTCTACACACCAACTATCTCAATCTCAGCATCGAAATCATCTAAACAACTTACTGTCTTTCATCGACAGTCAATCACTGCATTATGAGATTCTAACAAGTCCATCCCTAGAACAATGTCATACAATCCAAGAGGTGTAACTTGAAGATCTAATGAGATAGATAGCGATCTAATCCTTAGTCCATAGCTATGAATGAGGAATTCTACTACTACCTTAGCCCCATAAGCCAATTCTACCTGCCACCTAATGCCTTACTTTGCTACCACTAGTCTGCATCGCTCAACAATGGAAGGAGAGATAAATAAATTAAAAGCTCCAAAATAAAAAAGAATAGAAACACTAAACCTTGTAACTAACTTGAAGCCTCAACAATAGTATTTTGATGATCCACCTGATGGTTATCCACCATAGAAAAACTCTATGAGATTGACCTGCATCACCAACCATCGGTTACGAAGATGTGGGTTGCTGACCAAACCCTAAAGTACCTCTCATCAGACACTGCCTCGCAATATGACCCTACTGATCACATGAGTAACATCTAGTTCCCCTCCCAAAACCTCTACCAAAACCTTTACCACCCAAAGGTGCATTCGACTACTAGAAGCTGCCTCTACTAAACGTCAACTGTGCACTCTGTGTCAGCCGATCTTGATGGTTATGCTTATTATGCCACCAGTTACGGTTCTTTCCATACTATGCACCATTACCCAAATACATCTAAGAACCATCATTCTTCTATGGGAAACATTGTTGTTATTGTTGTTTTCTACCCTTAGCAGGTGCCTGTTGGTTCCTAGAGGAACCAATATCTAAATCGGACCACCACATGAACCAAAACTTGTAGTAGAAGCATTGCCTATCAGAACACTTATATGTCAAACCCAAAGCCATGGATAGATTCTCCTCCACAATCTGTTCCTTCTCCATGAAAACCTCCATCATCTTCAGCTCAAAGACCTTGACTCCTCCATTGATTTGGGAATTCAAGCCCCTGATAAAATTTTGTACCAACATAGCCTCATCTTCCACTATCCTTGCATATTTCTTGAGCTCATAAAATCTATGCTCAAACTGCTCGACCGACATAGCCATCTGGCACAGATCATGGAACTCATCTGGACGATGCTATTGCCAATGCTTAGATAAGAAATGTGCTCTAAAATGATCCAAAAACATATCTCAAGATATAGTCCAATCTCCAGATGGAGCTTCTTCTCCTCCAATCGCCACCAACTAGAGGCAAAACCTCTAAGATGCATGATGGTACATCTTTCTCTAGTATTGCTACCATACGAGTACATAGAAAAACACCATCCCAAATCCAATAACCATGTCTCCACTTCCAAACTGCCACTAGTACCATCAAAAGTGGGAGGGTGTGCCCTTAGCAAATCTCTCATGTGCCCTACAGCTATGGTATCCTACTTTGTGCTCTGAACAATCCTCTGAGGTGGTGATATATCCCTCTCTATTCACTTCCTATTCATTCTCCTATCTAATCCCAAGAAGAGAAAGGACCTGCTCAAGAAAAGGATGAAATAGATCTCCCTTTGCACCTGGCTGATTCGGAACCTGCTCATTATTCCCTTGATTACCCTAAGGATTTGGTTGCTCACCATGTTAAATTTCATGTGAACTCTATGGCAGAGTGTCCTAGTGATTTGTCACATGACCACCACCATGGCCTCGTCCACGACCTCTACCATGCCATCTAGGCATGATCCTACATGAGAAAAATTTTGAGTCTTAGTTTAAAGACATAAGGAAACAAGAAAACACACACACTAGAGATTCTAACACCTAGGACAACCTAGTGGGCTTGCAAGAACTAGAGTACCCAGTGTTATAACCTTCACTCTAATACCAAGCTGTAATGCCCCATTATGGAACCTAAGGAACGACACGATAAATAAACTAAACAACCAAATAATTTTTTTTTTAAACATTAATAAAAACATGTAAAAATAAACCTAACAATGAATGTTCTCAGGTTCCACAACAATTCTACTGAAGTAATAATAAGAACATTAGATCAAGTACTATATACAAGAAACATGTGAATATACCATCTAGAAATTACATTTCCAATAAGAGATTCATTACAAGTTCAATTACAACAAACAAGATTGTGACAAATCTCAATACATCCAAGGTCAATATATAATGAAACCTCATGTCATCATCATGAGTAAATAAAATACAAAAGATGAACAAGTATAACTGATGACCACGTCCACGAGATCGTCGAATGAACAACTTCGTGAATGATGTCAATCCAAGAACCTGTCAAGAACAATCTCGTCTTGATCAGCATCACCTACAAGGGGACCCAATGGAAGAAAAGGCTCATTCCTCCCAACCACGTGGTAATCAAAAACCCACCCCCCGTGTGAGGACATAGTAACAAGTCCTCTAGACAAATTGAATTCAAAGAAGAGAAAACATACAACACATGGCTGGCATACACATGACAACATGACATACTCCCAGAGGCGATAGCATAGCCACTGGTGACTCTACATAAGAGACCCAATATATGTATGAGGATAGGAGTGTCATCACATAGTCGTAATAGGTTACCCTGGAGAATCTTCCTAGGTTACCAGCCCTCAACCCGAGTTACCTTGGCAACCTCTAACAATTTTTGGCCCCTAAATGAACTTATGTGGTATCGATACACTTTTTGAGAAGACAAAGTGATCAATAAACCATTCTAGGCCATCTCAACCTACTTTAACCTAAACAATCATTAAAGTGCAAGGCGAGGCAAAACATTATCTGGTTTGTTTAATGTTTACTACCCAACCCCTAAAATCTTTAAGTTTAGTTATTACTAAATTATCCACTTTTGAAAGGTTACCCATGCAACCTCTTCAAGGTCTCGACCCCTAACAAAAGCCACTCCTCCTAGGTACAACTCACTGAATGACAATGACAACATAACCACCATGCATTCAAAACATCATTACACATAGTCCCATAATAATCAGAATGTTACCATGACATTTCATATACCTCAATAAAACCATTCAACATGCATGGCTAAGACATACGCGAATAAACACATTTCCATAGACGTAGGACTCAAAATGTCCAAAAACAACATCACATGGAAACACAATGTGCATAGTCCATGTTTACATTCAAGTCTATGCAAAGAACATCCATAAGCAACAAACCATGCTCATCAAATAGACTATAATTCTAAGCCTCTAGAAATTAAGAAACATACAAACTCCAAAGTTCACATTCAAATACAAACAATAACCTAGAAAGTTTTTCCATCCTAATTATCTTCCAATGCATCAAGCAAGATAACCAAAATGACATATTTCAATATATTTAAAGCTCCAAGAGAAAATTCAATTGACATATCCATATTTTCAAGTCTATTTTCTTTCCATATAAAAATATTAAACTTAATAAGCCTCTCTAAGAATTAAATATATATACATATAATACATTTTATTTATAATTCATTCTTAAATAAAATAGAGGCAAATTTAATATAAAATAAATACTATTAAACACCCCAATATAACATTAGTATAAAAATTTGCATTCAATATAGAACTAGTAGACTTTCCACTATTAATTAATGTTCTACTATAACATCGGAAAGACCAACTTAAATATAAGATATATATATATATATATTACTTTTTGTAAAACAAATCCATTCATAATTAGAACTAAACAAAGTTAATATTTAAAATACCCATCATTTGTTTCTATCTTTGATATACAATAATAGGTAAGATATTAGTTTATAGAGTTGGACCATTCTGTGTATCATACAGCCCGAATTGAACTATCTATCATTTAAATTAAATATCTATACACCTATATAAATGCAATTATAATCTATATCGAGTTCTCAAAAGAGTACAAATTCTTAATTCAAAATTAAAACTTCGATAGAAATTCTTAATAAATTCCCATCTCACCGAACAACATGTAGCATATGGCGTCGGTGGTAAGATGACAAGATGAAGTAAAAAAAAAATTTGCATTGAATCTTATTCTACAAAAAATAAAGCAGAAACTAATAGTCGACTAAAGACTAGACATGTAGTCACACATGACAGCAAGGAATACACCACCGACTAAAATATCATGCATAAAGCCTTGCGAAGGAGAGGAAAAAACTGGGGTAAGACTGAAAAAATTTATAGACTTGACAAAAGTAATATAATAACTAACATTCACAAAAAAAACAAAATAGAGAATAGAGGAAATTTACTAGCCGTGCATGTCTCAGAGGGAAAGGAAATTTTATGAATATGTGCATGCATTTGGCATCCAAATAAAATCAAACAATAGAAACTCCAAAGGCTCCAACAATTCACATAGAGTTGATGAATCAAAGTTGGCACAAAACAAATACAAGAAACAATGGTGCACAGGTATTGGATATTCAATGAGGAGAAAATATTTTAACTGCCAGTAAGAAATCAATAATCAAAACATGCTAATGCGCATAATTTCCCAGGTCTTCAAGAAACTGATATGAAACTTATAAGGTTACATGTATGGCCACAGAAAATTAAAAGAATACGCTTTAAACTCAAGAAAGAACCCGATCCCACTATGTCAAATCAGCCGATAAGTAGGCTAAAACTTTTGCAAAACAAGTTAAGAAGCTTAAAAATTATAAAACATAATCTTAGCCGTATACCTCACTATGAAGTCATGAATGAAAGTCTTAGGGAAACGACATAACCTAAGGCCATGAATTAAAGGATGCATGCATCGGAGATACATGAAGAGCTTATAAAGAATGGAGAAAATGACTTCCATGTATTCATGCATCAAGATTTGTGATTAATTACAGATGCAACAAGCACAAAAAGGAGTTCGGCTACCTTCAACTATACAGACATCAAGAGAAAATTTTCAACCAGTCGCCTTGTCAAACACAATAGGTGGCTTAAGACGGAAACCAATGGCAGTCCATACAAAGAGATGGACATATCTAAATTGAAGGTATAAGACAAAAATAAAATAAGACATAAAAGATTTAATCAAATTATCTAGGAACCAGAATAGATATAAATAGGGATGCATATAGGCAAAAGCATTAAATGCATAATTTCCTGAAGAATACAAAGATTTGAAGCTAGGCTGCAAGTTTCTTTTCTTTTTAATTACTTCTCTATGATTTAAAAACAATCTATGCATTCACATTTTTATTTTCTGTTGTTTGTCTAAATTTCGAGCAAGATATCACAATATTCAACAACAGATCACAACAATTGACAATTTGTTTTTTTAATTAAAATTCCAGAACAACAATACTAAGAGGAAAACTTGGTGATCTTCTTTGAAAATTGACGAGTGACGAAGTCGAGCACAATATTTCAAGCACGGTACCCTTTTCAGCTCGAGAAAAATCCTCCATACTTTTAATCTTTGAAAAAATTTAACCAAACCCAAAAAAATATAGAGAAAAGCTTCCTCCAGATTATTGTCGTGAAAATAAACTTTTTCTTTCAAAAACCACTATCATGAAAGAATCCCCTCTATTTTTCATTCATTCCCAATTAAACGAAATTCACCCCCTCAACTAACCATTTGCATGCAATTAATGAACAAGTTACAATTTTTCTAACATCAAGTTCAAAACATAGATATTTTGCAAATTCCATTCACGACAACTTATTTAAATTTATCAATTTCGAAAACATCCAAGTTGCACATTCATAGCAATTACATTTAATTATCCTTCTGAAAATATTATATTTTAATAGTCTTTAATAATTAAATCTTTTAACATTTAAAATAAACTTTAAATTTAAATAAATCAATCATAATCATTAATCTAATAATGCAATTAATCATAGATAAAATCAATACTTACACATTAAACCATTTAATTAATTTAAGAAAATCAATATCAAACATGATGAACAATGAACGATATGACGAAACAAAAAATGACATGACGGGACAGACGTCAACAAAAACAAACAGGTAACAAATGGTACTCATTCTTTCTAGAACAATGGCTCATGACATAGGACTAGACACTATCTCCCATCAACATATTTCCATCGGGCCTTGGCACGATCAGACCTGATGAAGTAGGTGGAGTCGATGCCTATACCTACAAGCTACATCAAACTGCACTATCAACCATATCAGCATATAAATCAGAAAACACATGGTGAAGACCAGTCACAACATAGTAGGGTACTCATGGGTGAGTAATGCTTCACTATCTCCTTCATCCAAACTAACATGAATCATTATATCTAAACATCAATTTCATCATAACAACATCATTAACATTCATAAATTGCATATACCACAGTATGCACATATCCATAATAATGCCATCATATGAAAGTAACCAAATGATCATAAATTCAAGAGTATCATCTACAGAGTATAGCAACTAACATAACATCCATGACAAAGTGCAATAATGTAATATAGCCTCAAACACGACTAGACAACTAACAACCAGTCAAAAGCAACTAAAAAAATAATGTCATCTGGAGGAACACTACATTAGCTCCTAGTTCCCCTTTTCAGGAAGCTGATTTGTCATCTCCTAGTTCCCCTTTTTAGGAATTTGATATTCCAACTATGGAAGTTGAGAAGGAAGTTGATATTTCAACTATGGAAATTGAATAGGAAGAGATAGCTCAACACAGTGAAGAAACATTCATCCATCATGAAGGGAAGCACCCCATGGAAGAGGAATAAACACCATCAGATAATGTAAATTTAGAAGAAGAAGAGGAAGAACAGGTTCAAGTTGCACTTAGGATATCTAAGTTAGAAAAACAATTGGAGGAGTTTAGAATGCAAAATCTAATGTTAGAGGCTAAGTTAAAGTAAAAAGGTGAGGAAGCATTAAATTTTAAAACAAAAAAAAGTGAGTTGAAAGAAAATTTTGAGAAAAAAATTAGTCAATTATCCTCACAATTGGAGGAAGTACAAGAAAATCTGACTAAAATAACTATTCAAAATGAAAAAAAAAGAATAGTGAGATTGAAAGGTTGAAGACATAACTAGAAATAAAGTCTCAGACTTTTGAGGCAGAAGGAAAAGTATAGCCACTCAATAACATGTTACTGCTTCTGCCTCCACCTAAGGAGGAACATAAAGAACAACTTATAGGGCCTAGATACCTCTCTCTGATAGCTATGAAGTATAAGCAACTTAATAAAGAACTTCAAGAAAATTTGGACAAAGTCACAAAAGAAAAGGAAGAAGCAGAGCAAAGGATAAACAAGACAGTAGATATAGCATTTGTATTAGTTTGCACCATGAAGCCTTCAGGGGTATATGGATTATTTCTTAGAGAGTTTTTTCTAAAATGGAAATTGAATCAAATTGTACTAAAAAGGCCTACTGATTTTTGAACTGATTATGACTTTATGGATTGTTACTTTAATAGTTACCTAGACATCCAGAATCAAATATGTGAATATTTCCAGCATGGATTTCTCATGGGTAATAATGATGATTCATTGCTTAATGTCTACATTGGTGAACCCCAAATCAAATCATTTGTTTCATTGTTGAAAAACTAGGTTGAATGGTTAGCTAGAATGGAAGAATACAGGAAAATACAACATATGGATTACCAATGAGGCTAGAATATCCAAAATCAATATATTACATCAAGAGATTCATATCCATTGCAAGAATCAATGATGTAACCCCTGTCTATGTCACTAATCTGTTGAATAGTATTGCAACTTACTAGTATGTTGAAGGAATTCTTCCTCCCTTAGCTCTGCAAGCATGTGAAGAAAGGTTTAGAACACTTCCAGAACCACTAAAGAGAAGAGAGCCAATAACTCTAAATAATATTAGGTGGAGCCTAGTACAGGTAAGATATGTGATCAATTTAATTCATCAAAAACAAGAATTCTAGATTGGGATGAGATTCAGAATGCCTATAATCATCATGCCTACACCAAAGATAGATGCATCTACACAGATACCAGCTAAAGTCCTAAAAATTTGGTATGATAAGCTAGAAAAGAATAATGGTATTTCTTTGTCCACAAGAACTGCTATGGAATATAGAGCAGGTGTTTTTGACTATGCCATTTGGGTGGAAACACTCAACAAGGGTATTCCTACTCCATCTACTTTGTAACCATGAGGACATGGTTACAAACAGGAGGGGGAGAATGATGAGGCCCAGTAAAGACCTCATAATTACTAAGTTTATACCTTTTTAATACTTTATATTTTGGCTTTAGAACTCATAATGTTTTCCTTTATATATCCATTTATGAACTTAACAAGGTATAAAGACTTAGAATGTGAATGTTCAATATGAATGCATATTTTTGTTAAATGCATGATTGATGTGGTGATTAACCTATGAATGTTTCATATTAAGTGCACCTTTATTATGCAACTAGAGTAATATTTATTTCTCAACCAAATGTTAAATTTTTTTTTGTTTAAAAGTGATGAATGGCTGACTTGTGTGTGACTCATCCTCAAGTGAGTTATTTTTCAGTTGATTTCCTTTTGACTCATCAGTTGGGATGAGAGATCTACCAACCACAACCACAGTTCCAACAAAGCCCCTTCAGTTCAAATATCTAGAATTCAATGCCAACTCAAGATAGTTACGAGGATCTACACAATTATGTTCTTGTGTGCCAGGATATCTCTTAGACTAGGATTAAGTTAATTTCCCACTTGTCTTTTATTTTGAAATAAGAGCAGGATATTTATATCTAGCCCCAACTCAGTTGGAGAGTATATTGTATCCATTTTTGAACTTTCTCATGTAATTTATTTTTCTATTTTAAGTTAGAATCATTTTCTTTGTACTTCAGCCCTATCCGGTCACATTCTATGGAAATAAAAAGAAGTTGATCTCGACTCTACGCTTAATTTTTCTAGAAGTAGAATAGTCCACTTTTGGAAGGAAGGTGATCCTTTAGTTGTTAAGTTCACTTTTTATTGCTATGTTCTATTTTCTATTCTATCTTAAGATTAAAATCATTTCATTTGTTGTGTGTTGGAAATAATCTTAGATCAGAGTTACGTTTTATTGTGTATGTTTTCTATGGTTTATTCCTTAGTTAAAAGTCATTTACAAATCTGAAATAGTCTAAATCATTTTTTTAATGGATTTTGTGCAAAGAGGAACAATTACTTGTCAATTTAGTAAAGTGAGGAATGGAATAGTTTATTTATAAATTAATTAATTAAGTTTTAAATAGATTTCAAGATTCAGTAGAGTAGATAAAGTTAATCTTCCATTCTTCCATAAATCTAAATTGTCCTGAAATGAAACCTCTCTATTTAAATTCCATTGTGAATTTTATTTAGAGTAGATTAGGTAATACAAGGATAACTTTATAAGAACCACTTCTGATTAAATAGGTATAGCATAGAAATGATCCCGATAGAGGAAAAATAAATCCAAAACACTCCTAATCGAGCCAAAACCAACAACCCCCCCCCCCTCCCCCAAAACCAATCTGAATCTTACTGCAAATAGCTTTAGACACACCTGGGTTGACATTAAAGAGATTAAATGAGTAGGAATTTTGACATCAATGACATCCTACCATCAATTTTTGATTCCTTAGCTAGAGGGGTCAAAAAACATTTTGTTCTACTATACAATCCTCTCTATGATCCACTAAGATCCTTAAAAATTATTTAGTGATAAGGTATAGTATTTTTTTTACACATTCTTTATGAGTCTCAAATTCCATTCAAGGTACATGATTGCGCCTTTGGTCATTTATATCACTGGGGCATAATGCTCTTTTCTATATCAAACTTAAGGATTGATCACCACATTTTTCTAGCATAATTTCCCCCATTCCCCTTTCTTATTTCCTAATACAAACTAAACCCCCCCCTCATTTCCATCTAACTCAATTCACGTTGTCCCTTCCTACACACCTAGATTGGAGTACATAATTTATCATGACACAAAAACAAGAAAGAATTCTTACCTATACTCACATGAATACAATAAGGGAATTTTGAGTACATAATTGAAAAAGGTCATTGATGTGACATACGATTCATGGAAGCACTAATGACTGAGAGAGGTAAAATTATCACAAGGAACCTATTACTATTAAGAAACTTCTGCTCCCTCTTAATTATTTTATCGTGATGAAAATCATCCATTGCAAATTAGCTATAAAATTCACTATTAATATAAATGTAAATGTAAATAGGATGACATCCATGGAAAAAATTAGGTGCTATCAATGGCATGACATTCATATGCATCCCAAACATACATCACATGTAACATACACATTCAATAATAAGCATGTTATAGATACAAATTCATATTAATAACCATCACAATGCATCAACATTTTTATCAAAGGATACATCCATCATATGCATAAAAAGGAACATATCCATTCACACATAAGCAATTACCATAAATTTTATAACATTTATCACTACATACTCTCCAAATAAAAACATCCACCCATCACACTGAAGAGACAAAAGTGAAGAAAACATATGGTATTGTCATCATAGAATTGAAAGCTAAATCATAAAGTTTCATCAAAAGAAAGATTTAGTACACCTTATACCATACAATCTATTAATGGACTTGGTCTTATATCAAATAATGAAATTCAGATAGGTAGCGGCATATTGTCACCATTATCCATCCATTGGTATCAACTACATGCATTTTTAAAGTAATTCACACATAAGTCCTTTTTTGTCAAGCCCTACATCACAAAGTTTAGATAAATGCTTCAAATTTCATTAGTTGCATACATTCATCATATAACATGCATCTTTCATATTACATAATAAATATCATAATCTATGTAAATCATCTAGCATTGGTCTTAGTCATATGTAACATCACATCCACATACTATCATAATAATATCATAAACATAAATCACATCACATGGATAATCAATAAACATCCTATATAAAACATGATAACATCATCTACACAAATCATATAGGTCGAATCCATCATATCATATATCAAAATATAATGTCATGATACTTCATGTACAAAGGTCTCTTGTGTGTACAAATATTCCAGCCTATCCCAAGGAAAAAATCCAAAAAATCATAATCAACCTATCATGTACTACCTTGTGAAATCTACATCTGGCCCTACAAGTCTCATAGGTGTTTGTTGATCTCAATATACTATTGATAGTAACACTAGGAGCCCACTCCTAAGGTGGTACCACCTCCTCATACAACCTCCTCCACCTCTTTTCCTTCCTAGTAGCTCTAGCAACCTCTGAAAATGCATAAGCCAATCCACTATCACCCCCAATAATTTGACGGGTCATATCCCACTCCCTCTATAATATCTCCACATCCCATCACAACTAATCTCTCTCCATAGTGATTGTCACTACCTAACCATCACCCCCATCTCCTCCCCTATTGGCCTCTACTTCCTATAATCAGGACACCTCTGCTCTATATGCATCTCTCTCATCTATCACCATCATCAACTATCCATTTATCTACCCCCATAAATGGACAACACTGGCCTGTGCCATGTCCCACTCTCCCATAACCTATAGATGGTCCTGTTGAGCCTGATCCCACTCCTGATGAAGCTGATCCCTCTCTAAATTCATGGCCTAGAGCTATGCCTACATGTCTCCTCCTCTTTGTCGCACAGGGCGACCCTATCCCCGATAATCCCCTCTAGCATCCACCCTCCTCCATCATTCATCTCCATCATCCCCACTCCCATCCTCCTCATTACCACTTCCCTCCTCATCATCATCACTATCATCATTTCTAGAGCCACTATCATCACCACTACCATGTCACCCACTTTTGTTTCCCTCATCACTACTAATTTGTGCCACTACCAATTGATCATGAGGCATCGTCAATCGGATAGGTCTATGCCTCTGCCATCAAGTATCGTACTTCACTATGGTCCCAACATCTACAACTCCTAGTTCCAAATCACATGCAATTGTAGGTGTGTCCCTCTAGATCTAGTATGCAATATCATACTCTATGAGTCCACCCCACTAATGCCTCTCATGGGAAACCCTGCCAAAAATTGCCTCTATATGTGGCACCCCCTATTTTTGACCAAACTACCTCAATACCTGCATAGGTATGTACCTCTTAGTGATCATTGGGGTCCTCCCTATCAAAGAATGCACCCTTTGAACATTTGGCATGTAGAGGTGGCCATCCTCCCATATCCCACAGTTAATGTATGGTCACCAAATGAAGGATTCCAACTCATCAATGATCCTCTGTCAATGCTCCAACTCTCCCATATGATTTTTCCTCTGAAACCCCACATGCATGAATACATAAGGAATATTTGTCCCTTATCGGTTGTCACATATTGGCTATAAAAATGCACTATGCTCAAAGGCCCAAACATGTAATAAAGTCACCCCTGCACTCAAACTCCACCCAACCCTATACACCACATAGTGCATCTTTGTATACATATCTACAAGCATAGCCACCACCCATACATATACTCTCCCATCTGATAGCATCCCCTCTAATACACTAGCCCAACCCATAGAAAACCCTTGCAATAATTTGTCTAGCATCAATGTTCCTATGATCAACGTAGCTGTAAACAAGTAAAGCTCTACCTGCTGACACCTCTCAACCTCCAAATCTAGCTCCACATCCCTAAAGGGAAAATCCTTAGTAATGAATACCCACTAGAATGTTTCCCTCATGCCTCACAAATTGTATACCAACAACTCCCCGTGAATCAATAGCTGAAGAATCCACCACACATCCTCTAATGTAATTGTAGCCTCCCCATGGGCAAATGGAAGTTGTTCATATCACTACGTCATCACTCAACTAAGGTCATCATTAGTGTTTGATGTGCTTAGATTAAGGACATCCATGAAACAAAATATAGGCCCATAAGGTGTAACCAATCATCATCCATTAACATCAAGTCCCTCTAAATAATCAACATAATCTCCATCCACTACTCTCAAGACTGAAATACCTTCAAGTCCTCTTGCATCATCCCAAGATCTTCAGGTCCTCTTGCATCATTCCAAGACCTTTAGGTCCTCTTGCATCATCCCACATACTAACATCAATCCTTTTATCTCAATCATTTACCTACTTCTACCTGAATCCACCCACCCTCGTAGTTCCTATAAAACTACACTTTTTCTTTTGGCACAAACATCATTTCTTTAGTCACATGTGCCTCATTTTCCCACCCAAGCATCACTTTGTGCAAGTGTATCAAATTTTAACCCAAGCGCATCAATTTATGATGCAATTGTCACTTTGTGCAAGCACTATTTCATTTCACCCGACTGCTTCCCAAAATACATGCACGATGGTTGCAAGCACTGCATTTTTCAACACGAGCACCATAATTAAGTGTAGGCACCAAAAATTTAGATGCATCATTTCTTTAGATGCAAGTTCTGCAATCGTGCACTTAGGTGCAGTTTCATAAAACTATGCATCTATGTCCCGAACTTCAAGCCCTAATTTGACATACCCTGAGCCCCCTAAACTAAACTAAAACCTAAGGGATAAAGCACATACAGTTGAAATGCACAATACAACTGAGAGGTGGGTGAATTAGTTGTATCTAATCACATTCACCATAGATCTTAAATGATTCCACATTCACTTCAATTTGTTATTAATTATAAGCATGAAGTGTAAGTAATAGACAGAAAATACCAAAGACACCATATTTATGTGGAAAACCCTATAAGGGGAAAACCATGGTGAGGATTAACTCACAATATAAGATTAATTGCAAAACTATTTACAAAGAGGCTCACTGCCAAAGGGCTCATTGCCCAAGATATGACTCACTATCCAAATGGGAGGCTCACTACCTATAGATATAGAAAAATAGAAAGAGGAATGTTACATAGAGAAAATTATCTCAATGCAACAAAATATCCACCACAACAACTTGTACACATCTATAGCCTTGCTCAAAGAATTTCAACCACCATTAGCTCACTAATTTTAGGATTCTAACACATTGAAGTCCTCGCTAGCTCAGTTCACTTTCACAATCTCTCACATCTACCTTGCTTCTCACATATGTTGCATACAAACCTTAACATATTATCTTGTATTTATACCATCTTCAATCTTAGAAACTTTATCCAAGGTCGGCTACACACTCTTCATTTGAAAATTTTAAATAAGGCCAGCAACTCAACATTCTTGCAGTGAATGAGAATGAGAGAGGACCAAACCAAAAATTAACCAAGACCAAAAACAACATCTTGGATCAACCACATGCTTCCTTAATTGATACTTATCCTTTGCATAACATGTAAACACTAGGTTGACCAAACCTAATGAAAACACCAATGAACTTTGAAGTACATGCATCCACAACAAGAAGATAACATGTGGACCACATAACATTCTTCACCATATACTGGAACACACCTTAGATTCCTTTGGATTCATCTATAGCTACTATAACAACCTTCATACAAAGAACACTTTTCATCAGTCCATCTAGACTGTACAGACACACATGCTAACTCTGAAACTAGTCTTTCAGAGCACCAAACCATGAAAAACTCTGATAAAAAATAGATAACACCATTACAAGCCTTTTTCCAGATTTTCAAGACCTAAAACAAACCAACAAAGGACTACGAAGTAGATACATTTCTCCCAGTCCATAGACTAACAACTCTACCAGACCAGTTCACAAACTGGTGAACTCAACTTTCAGTCTTCATCAAACTAAAAGCTATAATCCAAGATATATCACCTAAGGATTCTCTTAAACAACACTACAGATCTACACAAGCATAGGATCAACATAGAAGAAATGCAGAGCACATTCCAGAGAACATTTTGAACACACACACAATTTTTTCTTCACTATTTATTAATTTTCTTAGAAGCACTTGGTAACTCATCATATGAGCACACCTACAACACCATAAAGATAGCTCCATGTAATCAAAAAATCTCTAAAGTATCTCGACTATACATGCACCACCTGCAATCACTTTTTTCCTTTCATTACAGTAACATGTACTATGTTGACATCAATAACAACATTAATGACAACACCACCATACTCATTCATACTTGCAAAATCCTCCCCCTTTGTCATTGATGGAAACACATGATGTGAAAAAGAATCAAAGACAACATACACACTCTCCCCTTTTTTCAGATTAGATAGCCTACACAACATTCCTGCACTCTCTCCTCCTTACAAGATTATCTCTCCCGCTTTCAACTTTTTCAGATATAGATAGAATTTTTCACATGACTCTTTCTCCCTCTTTGACATCAATGACAAAAAAAAAATTTACATAATTATTCAACCATTTAAGACTTTGGTCACTCCCCCTTAGGAGTGCACCCCTGAAAACACACATATCATACTACAACAATGATACTTCCTACTCCCCCTGGGGAGTAGACCCCAATCATTAGTCTAGACAAATGATGAATCTGTAGATCCACTAGATTGATGCACCTCTATGTGCACCTAGTTCAAAGAAGGTGGGGTATTAACCCCCAACTTCTCCCAAAGATAATCAAAATTATCCTTAGGAAGAGACTTAGTAAATATATTTGCAATCTAATCCTTTGTAGGCATATTCAAGCCTGAATTCATTCTCCAATACCTTCTCTCTTAAGAAATGATATCTGATAGATATATGCTTTTTCCTTGAATGCATTACTAGATTATTTTAAATTTTTATTGCACTTATATTATCACAGAAGCTAGGGATAGGCTCATCACACATCACTCCTATATCCTTCAATGTTTGCTTCATCCATAGTACCTCTGTGTGGCAAGATCCTACTGCAATGTACTCAACCTTAGTAGTGCATAAAGAGACTCAATCTTGTTTCTTGCTTAGCCATGAAATTGACCTGCATCCAACAAATAATGCACCACCACTTGTACTATTTCAGTCTTCTACACAACCAGCCCAATCTACATTAGTGTAAGCACTTAAAGTAAAATTAGTATCCTTAGGATACCACAAACCATAATCCTGAGTCCCTTTTAGATATTTGAATATCATTTTCATAGTTGTAGCATGTGTTTCTTTGGGTTCTTCTTGAAATATAGAAACAAAAAATATTGCATGCATGATATCTAGTCTAGTAGCAGTAAGATATAATAGTCCACAAATCATAGATCTATACTTTCTCTAATCAACTTTAGGAGATTCATCATCCTTACTTAATTTGCATCTGGTCACCATAGGCATACAGACCGGTTTGGAGTCATTCATTCCAAACTTCTTTATTAAGTCTTTAACATACTTTGATTGTGAAATGGATATGCCCTTATCAGTTTGATTCACTTGAAATCCAAGGAAGCAATTCAACTCACCAATCATAGACATTTCAAACTCTTTTTGCATCTCCTCTGCAAATTTCTTGCACATAGCCTCATTTCCTCCAAAGATAATATCATCAACATATACTACTACTATCAAGATTTTTTTCCTTGTAAAATTGAAATAAAGATTATTATCCGCAGAGCCTTTGTTGAACCTTTGTTGAGTCTAATACTTGTCCAACCTTGCATACCATGCTCTGGGAGCCTATTTAAGTCCATACAGTTCCTTTTCAACTTACAAACCATTTCTAATGTATCTGATAACTAAAATCCCTCTGGTGGTTTCATGTAGATTTCTTCTTCCAATTCTTCATTTAGGAATGCAGACTTAACATCCATATGGTATACCTTGAAGTCTTTGTGAGAAGAAAATTCCAAAAGCATTTGAATAGCCTCCATTCTTTCTAATGGGGAAAATGTACTCCTTCAACCTGTGAATAACCTTTTCACACAAGCCTTTCTTTTTTTCTTAATACTTCACCATTATTATTCATCTTATTCTTGAATACCCATTTTGTACCAATTATATTTTTATTTACTAGTCTAGGAACCAATTCCTATGTCTGAGTTTTCTCTATCTTTTCTAAAAAAAAATTCATGGCTCTAACCCAATTTTCATCTTTGCATGCTTCACACACTATTTTAGGTTCTATCTTGGAGAGAAAACATAAATTTACCTCAACTGCTACATTTTTGCTTCTTGTTGTTACACCTTTTCCTTTGTCTCCAATTATCTATTCTTCCAGATGATTTTTTTGTACATATTTTGGAGTCTTAGGAGTAGTTTTCAGAGCCTCTTCTTCTTCAATAGTTTCTTCTTCTTCCTTATCCTTCTCTTTCTCTTGTTCACAAATAGTTTTGTTTGGTTCATTTTCACTTATTTCAACTAGACTTGTGCATATTTTCATCAACTTTCACATTTATACTTTCAACAATCTTTCTCAATCTCTTATTGTAGCATCTATATGCTTTTCTTTTGGTTGCATATCCAAGAAAAGTACCTTCATCACATCTTGCATTAAACTTTCCTATATTCTCATCATCTCTTTTAATATAATGTTTTCTTCCAAACACCTTAAATTATTTAACAATGGGAATTTTTCCACACCATAGTTCATAAGGAGTCTTTGTGTTGTTGTCTTTGATCTAAACTCTATTAAGAATATAGACAGCAATGTGAATTGCTTCTCTCCAGTATACCTCAGGACCATTTGTCTCACTCATCATAGTCCTTGCAGCTTCTTGAACTATCTAGTTCTTCCTTTCAACAAATCCATTCTGCTAAGGAGTTCTAGGAGTAGAAAGATGCCTCTTTATACCATGTTTTTCATAAAAATATTAAAATCATTCGAGGTGAATTCTCTATCTCTGTCAAACCTTAAACATTTGATTTTTTGATTCACTTCATTCTCTACCATAGCCTTGAATACCTTGAATCTATCTAGATCTTGAGATTTCTCCCTAAGATAATTAACCCATGTCATCCTAGAATAATCATTGTTGAAGAGTATAAAATACATGTCACCATTAATACTTATGATTCTTGTAGGACCATAGAGGTCTGTATGAATTGATTCCAACATTTCAGTAGTTGATTGTTCTTTTCCTTTAAACCTATAGCTTGTTTGTTTTCCTAACTAACAACTTCTACAAATACCATAGGTAGGCTTTGTGATTTTTGGCAGACCCCTAACATCTTCTCTTGAACTAATCCTAATTAGGTTGTCATAGTTTACATTTCCCAATCTCCAGTGCCATAGAAAAATTTCATTAACTTGAGACATAAAACACCGACCAACACCCTTAAGCTGATAAATATTTCCATATGTTCTTCTTCCTATAGCTACCATAGTTTCAGACCCTTTTCTGATCTTAAAAGTATTATCTTGAAACACAACCTTAGTATTATCTCCTCTAAATCTTAAAGGAACAATTAGCTATGATGGAAAACAACATATGATTTCAAGGACATCTTCCAACTCCTCTAAACCTTCACTATCTGGATCATCTTCTGACTTTGTGGATTTGAAGGTTGTTTCTATTTTCTCATTTTCTTTTCCAAATTTTCTCATTTCAAATGCAATCAAGGTTCCAAATATCTATTCTTTAATGATTTTTTTTGGATCATAAACTTCCTCAATGGTTGAGACCTTGTCACTATAGATCTTTGGTAGGGTCATCATAATATTCTCCATTACATCTTCATCTATCAGAGTACCACTTTGATTTTTGACTTCATTTACTATAATGTCAAACCTCTAAAAGCAGCTTGCAATGTCCCCACCTTCTTCCATTTTCAAGTTCTCATATCTACACTTTGGTGTTAACTTCTTTGATAATTTGACTCTATCATTTTCTTCATAGATATCTTTCAACTTTTCCCAAACTTCATAAGCAGTGCCTAATGAAATAACTTTTGTTAGCTCAGTATTAGACAAAGGACTATAGATTGCATACCTTTATTTTTCATTTTCTTCATAGGCAGAAATCTCATCTATAGAAGAACGACCACTTGCTATCTCAACATATTTTTTATCAACAACTTTCCACGTCTTGTAGCCAAGAGAGATCGGGTAACCTCTCATCGGCACTTTCCAGAAACTGTAGTCAGATCGGTCAAACATAGAGATTGTCAATTTTTGCACCATCAGATCTACCTCAAGCAGTTCATCTCTTCTTCAAGGAACCAAAGCTCTTATACCAATTGTTGAAATGCACAAAACAACTAAGAGAGGGGGTGAATTAGTTGTATCTAATCACATTCACCATAAATCTTTAAAAATTTCACATTCACTTTAATTTGTTATTAAGTATAAGAATGAAGTGCAGATAATAGGAATAAAATACTAAAGACACCATACTTACATGGAAAACCCTATAAGGGAAAAACCACGATGAGGATTAACTCACAATATAAGAGTAATTATAAAATCGTTTACAAAGAGGCTCACTACTAAAGGGCTCACTACCCAAGATAGGACTCGTTGTCTAGATGGGAGGCTCACTACCTATAGATACAAGAAAATAGAAAGAAGAATTTTACATAGATAACATTATCTCAATGCAACAAAAGATCCACCATAGCAACTTGTACAAATCCACAGCCTTGATCAAACAATTGTAGCCACCATCAGCTCACTACTTTTAGGAGTCTAACACATTGAAATCCTCACTACCTCAGTTCAGTTTCACAATCTCTTACATCTACCTTTCTTCTCACACTTGTGGAATATAAACCTTAACATCTTGTCTTGTATTTATACCATCTTCAATCTTAGAAAATTTCTCCAAGGTCGGTTACACACTCTTCATTTCACAAATTCTGATAAGGTCAAAAACTCAACATTCCCACAATGGATGAGAATGAGAGTGAACCAAGCAAACACTTAACTAGGACCCAAAACAACATCTTGGATCAACCACATGCTTCCTTAATTGATACTTATCCTTTGCATAATGTGTAAACACCAAGTCGACCAAACCTAATGAAAACACAAATGAACTTTGAAATACACGCATCCGCAACAAGAATATAACATGCAGACCACATAGCATGCTTCACCATACACTGGAACACATCTTAGATGCCTTCAAATTCATATGTAGCTACTATAACAACCTTAATACAAAGAACACTTTCCATCAGTCCATCTAGACTGTGCAAACACCCATAGTAACTTTGAAACTAGTCTTCCAGAGCACCAAACCACAAACACCTTTGATAGAACATAGATAACACCATTACAAGCCATTCTCCAGATCTACAAGACCTAAAATAAACTAGTGGAGGACTGCAGAGTAGATACATTTATCCCAGTCCACAAACAAACAACTCTACCAGACCAGTTCACAAACCATTGAAATTAACTTTCACTCTTCATCAAACCAGCAGCTATAATCTAAGATATATCACCCAAGGATGCCCTTAAACAACACTATAGATTTGCACAAGTATAGGATCAACACAGAAGAAATATGAAGCACATACCAGAGCATATTTTGAACACACACAATTTTGTCTTCACTATTTATTAATTTTCTCATAAGCACTTGGTAACTCATCATATCATCACACCTGCAACACTATAAAGATAGCTCCATGTACTCACAACATCTCTATAGTATCTCAACTATGCATGCACCACCTGCAATAACTTGTTTCCTTTCATTGTAACAACCTATACTGTGTTGACATCAATGACAACATTAATGAAAACACCACCATACTCATTCATACTTGCAACACATATCAGGTCGCTTGCATCCTCTGGCCGTTAGTACTCACAAACCCTCTTCAAACAATGCAAATGATGGTGAATCTTTTTCATACCTTCATGTTGCCACCTAAGCTCCTCTCCACCAATCACAAGGTTGAAAATGACTTTATGGGTCCCCTAATGCTTATTTATAGAAATTTTAACCTTAATTTCTTCTATATTCGATGCATCAAAGGTCCTCTACCATCTTCATTTTTTAGCCTCTTTCTTCGTTTCTTCTCTTGATTTTTGATAAATTTATATTCCACACCATCTTGCATCATTCTAACCCTCCTTTTTTGAGATGTAGACTGAAAATATTATTTCAAAAAATTTCTAGTCCGCTTCTCGAGGGGGCATCACCTCATAACTAACTTTCCAATCTGCTGGGAAAAAAATGTAAACTTATTTGACACGACATCACTATGGATGATGCATCAAAGAGGGGCAAATGCAGTCACCCTAAATCTAACATTATTCTTCTAAATTAATTAAATATTATTATTTAATTAATTCACCCATTCTCAACCTTTAAGATAATTAAATATTTATTGTTTAATTAACTATTCCACATTCTTCTTATAATTAATTAAATGTTTAATTATTTAATTATTAATATCACCTCCTGAACTAAAGTTCTTCCAATTAATTAAATAATTGAATTATTTAATTAATCCCATCAAAATACCCTATTCTTCTAATCCCAATTGAGTTAATTAATGCATGATTAATTAACTTACTAATCCCCATTATCTCAGTATCTGACCTTTAACTTCACCCAAGTTAATAAACCCTTGGTTTATTGACTCAAACTACCTCACTAAGCTAATTAATCCTTGATTAATTTCCCTAAACCTCATATATAATCATCATTATTATTATTTCCCCAATTTTAAATTCATGCACATATCCCTAATCTTGTCTCATTAATATGATAAATCTCACCTACCTCCACTATCTTAGACCTAGCCTCCAAAATAAAATGACTTGTCTTTCCAAGGTGTGCTCAATACACACATGTATAGTATATTGAGAGGGGGGGTGAATTAGTATTCTACTAAAGCATTCACATAAAATCCATCCAAACAATATCATAGTTCTAATTGACATAACAATAGAAAGAATGGAAACAAGATAATGCACCATCACACATGAACACTAGTATTTTTACTTGGAAAACCCAAAATGGGAAAAACCACGATGAGGATTAGCTCACAATGTAATATATCTGGATATAGAATATTTCAATGGCTCATTGCTAGGACTCACTATCCTTAAAGTATTATAGCCTGAAGTAGTTTATGAAATGAATAATGGCTCACTACCAAGTGATGAACTAAGATTGAATGCACTTACCTTGTGTTGGAGTTTAGTTCTGGTGAAGCACAATACATAAATAACACATCTATATGATCATTCATAGAATTTTACACATATGAAATACACACTCTCTTCTTTATCATCATGAATCTCTCTACCTCTTTTTCTCTTTGACATACATCTCACCTTATCATGCTTCACACACAAAAAGTTTTATACATATATACTCATCTTTATGTTTACTAATTTGGTCAACCTAATTAGAGGAAACCCTATTAGCATTATCCTCAAACATATTCACCTTCACATATAAATAGTTGGCATGGACCTAAGATAGATTTATTTTTCAATCATAGCATATATCAAAACTTCTAATATTAGTACATAATTAGGTCGGCCAAAGTTAGACCTAACATATCAAAACCTTTCAACCATACATGCAATCAATCATGTGTGCAACATAAAAACAATGAATTATCCTTTAGACAACATCAAACTACTTATCTTCAACATCGTGTAGTATTATAATCAAAAATGAAAAAATGTGGAATCTCCCACATCTATGTACAGTATAGAAACTCATTGTAATCTTTAGAGTAGAATACTTCCATTCTTATCTTCCAAGTGCCTTCATATGTCATTATGAAACTTCAATGTAGAATAAATCTTGTAGTCTCAAACCTATGTACTATTGGATATTGTCGTATATTGTTGATATGCGGTTGTCATTAATGTCAACACTATTGGCATTAATTTCTTTAAGGTTGTATATGTCGAGGATATTGAGAAAATTGTAATAAAATAAGTTGTAGGATAAGGAGTTGTGGGTTAAAGGGTTTGTTTAAAAGTATATCTAGTTTATCCACCTGAATTTTTAGAGGTTTGCATGAAGATTTGATCAAGTTATGAGTATCGGTGTTCCGACAGTTATTCTATTGTTGTAGTTGATGTTCTTGAAAGAAGATGATGTGATTCTAGTAGTTTGAGCTATTGTGGATGCTTCTCTGGTGATTCATGATGATTGTGTATGTTTCTAGATCATTATCTATCTATGTTGTTTGTTCACATCAATTGGTGTGCTCGCGATTGGTGAATTTCTTCTGAGAGTTCATTTTTTTCATGATCATGGTCGACAGGGTCATTGTAGCTTGTTGTGGATCTTCGAGGATAATTTTTTAAGGTGTTTCATGTTGGAGACATGTTGTTTTGGGTCCTTGCTATGTTTTGGCTAACATTATTTGATTCGCATTGATAAATTGTTTATTAATTTGGGCCAACAGTTTGTACATATTTCATATTTTGTTGGTTTGACTTGTAGTTGATATTATCCTTAATTGTGGATATATATGAATGATTTTTTATACCATTTGATGCATAGAGTGAAGTGGATAGAAAGATGTGTGAGTGCTTTGTGTGAATAATGTTCTAATCTTTTGAAGGTAGAAGTAAAGTGTGAAGAAGAGTGAGCAGAAGGAATTTTTCATGTGCTTAACCAAAACTATAATCAGGCATTAGTAGATCTTATCTTCTCAGTTCAAGATCTCTTAGATGGATGTAATCCAAATGTGACTGTAATATAGTGCATCTTCCTTTGGGTAGTAATCCTTTTGTATTTGAGTAGTGAGCTCTAGGCAGTGTGCTTGAATGCATGTACATTCCCCATTTGTAATACTTTTAACAAAGTATAATATTGCGGATTAACCTCCACCATTTTTTTTCTCCTAATAGGGTTTCCATGCAAAAATCTTTGTGTTATGTGTGTTTTTGATGTGGTGATGGTTTATGCTTTCATGTTTATTTATCAAATCTAAGATTAAGTTTAATAAGTATAAATTTTGTGACAATTGATTCAACCCCCTCTTAGTTGTCTACCCTTGTGTTTCCAACAATTGGTATCAGAGCAGGTTCCTCTAGAGAAGCTTGATCGCTTGAGGTGGGATGGTGACATATAAGAAGGATAGTTTGAGATTTGATGGAACAAATTATTCTCTATGGAAGACTTGAATGGAGTGTCATTTGAGATCCATTTGTGAACCTTACTAAACAATTACAAAGAATAGATATATCATCCCATAGAATGGTCCTTTCTACTACAGGTGAGATTAAGGAAGCCGAGTACAATATCAGGGCTACTAAAGCATTTTTGAGTGCTCTGAATGATTCTGAAATGAAAAATGTAATGGAACTAAAGATTGCTTATGAGATCTAGAAAAAGTTGGAAACTTTGTATGAAGGTGATAACCATGTGGAGATTGCTAAGCTACAAATCCTGAAAGGGAAATATGAAACATTAAAGATGGGTGAAGATGAGAACATCACTTCTTTCATGCAAAGACTGAATGAACTTGTGTGTAGTATCAGATGTGCTGGTGGAACATTGGAAGAATCAAAGATTGTTGCTAAAGTGCTTAGATCCTTGCCTATTGCATACAAAAACAAAGCTATTTATATTGAGGAGATCCAAACTATGACAAATGTAACCAGAGACATGTTGATTGGTAAGCTTGCTAATTTTGAGTTAAGTGAGTTTGGTGAATCTCTTCCTAAGATAGAATCTACATTCAAAAATACTATCTCTGGAAAAGATAAGTAGAGATATGATTTGGGAGAAATTTCTTCTAGAAAAATATCCAAGTATGAGCAAGAAATGAGTGAGATTGAAGAAGAAGAGAGAAAATTAGATGATCTTGAAGCACTTCTTGTCAATAGGGTAGCCAAAGGAGAAGGTAAGTATACAGGGAAATTGCCTCTTAAATTTTTTTCTTGCAATAAGAAAGGTCATTTTACCTCAAGGTGTCCTGAAAGAGTTCCTAAGCCAAGATCTAACAAGCCTAGATTCCAAAGAAAGTGTTTTTTTTTGTTGATGAAGGTGTGATAGATGATGAATCTGATAAAGGAAATACAAATGAGGATGGATGGGTATTTATTTCTATCAAGGAAAATAATCTTGTACCTACTCATTCTACTAGTTGCATGAATGTGGAGAAAGCTCTAGCTATCACAGTTGAAGAAAAAGATGAATGGGCGATTGACAGTGGATGTTCTCATCACATGACAAGTGATAAAAGTAAATTTGTGAGCCTGGAAAAGTATGATGGTGGTTTTGAAAGATTTGGTGATGAAAAATTTGGTGTAATCAATGGTAGAGGGTCCATTTCTTTGATGGTGAGCATAATAATGATGATGTTCTATATGTGGAAGGTTTGAAGCATAATATCTTAAGTGTTGGACAAATGGTTGACAAGGGATATAATCTTCAATTCAAGGATGGAAACTATAGAATATTGGGGATTTCTGAAAATCTGATTGCACCTGGTACCAAAAAAAAAGGTAATATCTTTCACCTAAGTACTACTAGTAAAAGTTGTTTGATTGCCCAAGTTGATGAAAGTTGGTTGTGGCATAGGAGATTGTGTCATGTAAACTTTGGCAATATTATCAAGATAATTTCTACTCAGGCAGTGAGAGATCTTCCTAGGTTGATAAAACCTACTAATACTATATGCAAGGAATGCCAGTTAGGGAAGCAAATTGAAGTTTCATTTCGAAGAAAACAACATTGTTCAAATGAAGTTTTAGAGCTTGTGCATACTAGCTTGTGTGGTCCTTATAGATTCATAATTCTGCAAGGAGACATGTATTTCATGTTACTTATTGATGATTATTCTAGATTGATGTGGGTTACTTTCTTAAGGGAAAAAATTGAAGCTCTAGAGAAATTCAAGATTTTCAAGGCTATGGTTGAGATAGAGATAGGTTTGAAGATTAAATGTTTGAGATCAAATAGAGGTGGTGAATTCACTTTTGGTGAATTTAATTCTTTCTATGAAGAGTGTGGGATAGAGAGACAATTATCTTCCCTGTGAACCCCTCAACAAAATGGAGTTGTTGAAAGGAAGAATAGGACAATTCAAGAAGTTGCTAAGACTATGATGCTGGAAGGAAATGTTCCACATATCTATTGGAGAGAAGCTATGAGTATTGTAATTTATACTCTCAATTGGGTACATGTCAAAGGTGATACTAATAAGACTCCTTATGAGCTATGATTTGGCCATAAGCCTACTATTAGATACTTCAAAATCTTTGGCAGCAAATGCTATATCAAAAGAGATGAAGCTATAGGAAAGTTTGATGCTAGAAGTGATGAAGGAATCTTTCTTGGTTATTCTACTAAAAGTAAAGTCTAATGTTATTACAATAAGAGATTGAGGAAATTAATTGAAATTTCTAATGTAAAGGTTGATGAAGACACATTTAGACCATCTAGAACCCATGGATATTATTCAGATGATCAGAATAATAGTACAGATAAAGGAAAGAAAGATCAAACTCTAAATCAGGAAAATCAACATGAAGAAACTAGTGAAAGTGCAGAAGTAAGATCACAAGAGCCTGAAGCTCAAGAACAACCTAAGAATCCAAGTTATGTAAGACTAAATCATTCAGAAGATTAGATTATAGGTGATAAGAATAAAGGTGTTCAAAGTAGGAGAAGAATTGTTGAAGAATATTGTTTGATCTCAAAGACTAAGCCTAATAGTGTCAATGAAGTATTCAAATATGAACATTGGGTGGAAGCAATGAAAGAAGAACTACTACAAATTGATAACAATGATACATGAATTCTTGTTCCTAGACCTAAGGACAAAATTTTAATTTCAACTAAATGGGTCTTTTGAAACAAACTGAATGAGAAAGGTGAAGTTGTTAGAAACAAAGAAAGACTAGTGTGTAAAGGATATTCTCAAATGGAAGGAATTAAATTTGAAGAAACATTTTCTCTTGTTTCTATGATTGAAGGTGTGAGACTATTTCTTTCTTATGTTGCTTACAAAAAAATCAAGGTTTATCAGATGGATGTCAAGTCAGCATTTCTAAATGGTGAACTAGGTGAAGAAGTGTATATTGAGCAACCTGATGGATTTCAATTGACTGATCAGGGAGATATGGTTTGTTGGTTGAAGAAAGAATTGTATGGACTTAAGCAAGCCCCGAGAGCATGGTATTCCAGATCAGACAAGTATTTGTTGAAGCTTGGATTTAATAAAGGCACTGTTGATAGTAATTTGTATTTCAAGATTGATCATGATAAAGATTTAATTGTTGAAGCCTTTGTTGCTAATATCATTTTTGGAGGAGATGATAGTTTGTGCATGAAGTTTTCTAATGAGATGCGGAGTGATTTTGAGATGTCTATGATTGGAGAAATGAAATTCTTTTTGGGATTGCAAATTGCTCAGCTAGATAAATGGATATTTATATCTCAGTCATGTTGGATTTTATGGTTGTGTTTCTGATATGTGGTTTCCACTGATGTCAACACTATTAGCATTGGTGATTTTGAAGGTTGTATATGTTGAGGATATTGAGAAAATTGTAATAAATATATTGCAGGTAACCAGTGAAGCTGAGAAGGTCAAAGTGATGAAAAGTTATGTGTGTTGATGATCAGGAGGCGCACACTAAAGGGTTTGTTTCTAAGCTTATCTAGTATGTTTTCTAAAATTTTTAGTGGTATGCATCATATTTGAGGAAGCTATGAATTTTTGTGTTCCTAAAATAATTCAGTTACTATAGCAAGTGTTTCTGGAAGATGAGATTACAATTCTGGTGAATTGGGTTGTTGTGTACATTCCTGAGGTGTTCAGTGATGTTTCTAGATCATGCTCTATTAGTTTGGTTCATCCATGTTCATCGGTGTGTTCGTGATTGAATATTTTTCCTTGTGTGTTTAAGGTTTTCATGTTCTTGGACGACATGATGGTGGTAGCGTGTTGCAGATCCTTATGGATTAATATTTTATTGTTTAGTGTGTTTGAGGATGTTGATTTGGTTTTCACTATGTTGTGACCAACTTAGGTTGGTGTGCATTAAGATTTGTTCATGTATTGAGGACGACAGTTGTAATTTATTCTTTATTTGTGGTCGACAAAGTTGATGATGTAAATCCATGTAGCGAATATATAAGAGCAATTGTTTACTCATTTTAAAGTATGCTTAGAATATGATCAGTGAATGTATGTGAAATGTGTGAATGAAGACCAGATCATTTGAGTGCAGAGCAGAGTGTGAAGAAAATTGAGTGAAGTGTGAAAAAGTGGTTTTGTGCCTAACCAGAATTATAATCAAGCTTTTGTAGAAGCTAATTTATCAGTTCAACCTCATTAGATGGATTTAATCTGATTGTCTTATGTAAGTCAATGATCCTTCCCTTTGAGCAGTGATCTCTAGGCAATTTTCCTAAATGCATATGCATTCCTTATTCATTTCTTTCATTATACTTCTAATAGGGTATAATCTTGTGGACTAACATCCACCGTGGTTTTCCCCCTAACTAGGTTTCCACGTATAAAAATCTTGGTGTTCATGTGTCTCTGATGTGTTGTTGATTCATGCTTTCATTGTTAATTATCATATCTGAGATTAAAAGTTATTTAAGGTTGAATAAGCTTCATTTATGTAACAACTAATTCACCCTCCCCCTCTCAATTTTCTATCCTTGTTTTGCCAACAAGTCCAAATATGTGAAAGAATTGCTAAAGAAGTTTTGTATGGAAGATTCAAAGCCAGTTGGTACACCTATGGTGATCGAATGTAAGTTGAAACAATATGATGACACTCCTAAACTAAATTAGACTAGATACATATCGATGATTGGTGGATTTCTCTATTTGACTCAAACTAGACCTGATATCATGAATTTCATATGCATTGTTGCAAGATTTCAAGCTGATCCTAAGGAATCTCATGTGACAGTTGTGAAGAGGATTTGCAGGTACTTTAAGGGGACAATTGATTTTGGGCTATGGTATCCTAAAGAAGATGACCTTACTTTGAGTTCTTTTATTGATGTTGATTGGGTAGGAGATGTGGATGACAAAAATAGTACTAGTGGTGGTGCATTTTTCTTAGGAAAGAAGTTGATTTCATGGTTAAGTAAGAAGTAGAATGCCATTTCTTTATCTACTGTAGACACATAATACATTGTTGTTGCTAAAAATTATACTCAAGTATTGTGGATGAAGCAGATGTTGAAAGATATCAGAGTTGTGTATTATGAACCTATTGCTATATTATGTGATAGTTCAAGTGAAATTAACATTTCTAAGAATCTGGTGTTGTGTTCAAAAACCAAGCATATATATATCAAGTTTCACTTTTTGAGAGAGAAGGTGAGTGAAAAGGAAGTCAGATTGGAGTATGTGCCTACTAAGGAATAGATTGCAGATATATTTACCAAGCCCTTTCCTAAGGATACTTTTGAGTATCGAGGGAAGCTAGGGGTGATTACCCCTCCTAATCATAATTAAGATGCAATGAATTGCATCATTCTGTACTTTTCATAGTCATATCCTATGATTCGGATTGGTGTTGTCATGGATTCTACTTGGGAGGAGTAGTCAGATGTTCAAATATGTGGTTTAGATCTTGTGTGGAGAAAGATAATGTGTAACTTTGTCATTTATTTCAAAGGGGGAGAAGAGTCATGTGAAAATCTACAAAAGAGTTAAGGAGAAAAGAGTCAAAACCTAAGGGGGAGAAAGTGTTAAGAGAAAGTATCATTGATGGTGTTTTTCACATCATGTGTTGCCATCAATTCTAAAGGGGGATACTGTTGGAGATTGTTGGATATTGTTGATATGTGATTTTCATTGATGTCAACACTATTGGCATTAATTTCTTTAAGGTTGTATATGTCAAGGATATTGAGAAAATTGTAATAAAATAAGTTACAGGTTGTCAGTGATGCAGTGAAGTTTAGTATGATGGCTAGCTCAGTATATTGAGGATAAGGAACTTTAGATTAAAGGGTTTGTTAAAAAGTATATCTAGTTTATCCACATGAAGTTTCAATGGTTCACATGAATATTTGATCAAGTTATGAGTATCGGTGTTTCGATAGTTTTTTTGTTGGTGTAGCTGGTGTTCTTGAAAGATGTTGTGATTCTAGTAATCTGAGCTGTTGTGGATGCTTATGTGGTGATTCATGATGCTTGTGGATGTTTCTATATTGTGCTCTATCTATTTTGTTGGTTTGCATTGATTTGTGTGCTCCTGATTGGTGATTTTCTTTTGAGAGTTCATGTTTTTCATGATCATGACCGACAGGGTGATTGTAGCATGTTGTGGATCTTCGAGGCTAATTGTTTAATGTGTTTCATGTTTGAGACATGTTGTTTTGGGTCCTTGCTATGTTTTGGCTGACATTATTTGATTCACATTGATAAATTGTTTATTAATTTGGGCCAAAAATTTGTACACATTTCATATTTTGTTGGGCCAACGTGTAGTTGATGTTATCCTTAATTGCAGATATATATGATCGATTGTTTATACTATTTGATGCATGGTTTGAAGTGGAGAGTGAGATGTGTGAGTGCTTTTTGTGAATAATGTTCTAATCTTTTGAAGGAAGAAGTAAAGTGTGAAGAAGAGTGAGCAGAAAGAAGTGTTCATGTGCCTAACCAAAAATATAATCAGGCATTAGCAAATGCTATCTTCTGAGTTCAAGATCTCTTGGGTGGATGTAATCCAAATGTGATTGTAAGACAACTTGTCTTCCTTTGGGTCGTAAGCCTTTTGTATTTGAGCAGTGAGCTCTAGGTAGTGTGCTTGAATGCATGTGCATTCCCCATTTGTAATACTTTTCATAGAGTATAATCTTGTGGATTAACCTCCACGACGATTTTTCCCCTAAAAAGGTTTCCACACAAAAATATTAGTTTTATCTGTGTTTTTGATGTGGTGATGGTTTATGCTTTCATGTTTATTTATCAGATCTGAGATTAAGTTTAATAAGTATAATTTCTGAGACAACTGATTCACCCCCCCCTCTTATTTGTCTGCCCTTGAGTTGCCAACATGTACAAAATGTACAAAAACCTATAATGATATATTTTTTATGAGATAGAATTCAGACCAAAACACCATCGAATAGAGCTAGTGTATAAGCAAAACATTGTTTCCCAAACAACTAGTAACTGTACCTTTCCAACCATACAACCTAGTCAACTAAAACCTTGTTATTGAATACAGATAATGTCAAGATGAAACATATTATACACTTCTGTGTAGTTCTTACAAAATAAGGTAATTTGGATCAAAATATCGGATCAATAGACTTCTAGTATCAGAGCAATCATAGCTCAAACCATTATTACCAGAGTGAACAATTAGTGAACTATATGCATTAGTGATAATCTTCCAGAATCCATTGTTGACATCAATGTCAACCTTCCAATTTCTAACAACATACATATATATATGTATATATAATTTTATGATTTGTTATGTGGAATATTGAATATGTATATGTGTATTCAAACATTGAATAATAAAAAATTATAAGTTGATATATTCATACATATATATATACATATTATGTTATGTATATAATATATTTATATATATATATATATATATATATATATATATATATATATATTAATATGTGTTAATAATTTCAAATAGCACATAAAATTTTATAGCATTCATATCATATAAAACACATCATATACTATGTATAAGCTATAGCCTAAACATATAGTATAAAGCACATAACTAAAGGGAATTATGCAGCATTTGATGGCAATGCATAAACCATAACTTAGCATGAAGTATTTAACATGTTGAATAATGTAAACAATTGGCAACGCTAGAATATGGTGTATGGGAAATAAAAGAAAACCATAGTATGAATATAACATGAAAAGACTTAGTCAAATATTGTGAAGGACGAGTGAATAGCAATGTATAAAGAGCTTTGACCTAGTCTTTTTTCTAAACAACAACCAAATAAATAGGGTCCATGAGGAAATATGTGGTGCCAAAGTATGAATTTTTCACATCTTTTAGAAGTTTGTTTCTCATTACATTTCCTACACATGAGGCAAGTGGAATATGATAAATAGTCAAGTATGAAGTTAGTTGGGAAAGGTCAACTTGTAGAAAACTTTACCTTTTCTGAATTAATCACTTTGTTGTCATGAGAATACAACAACTGGCTGAGCATATGCATTTAGTCACCATTTTTAATTTGTGACCTTGAACCCTACTAGCTGAGTCAAACCTTTGAGTGTGAGAAGTGGCAAGTTTGAGAGATTATTTGTAGCCTTGGAATGCTCAAGTTTTTGCATAAAAAGGAGATAATTCTTCATCATGGGGACACATTCTTCCATTCTTATTTTCTGAATTTTCTAAGAGTTACTTTACTACATTTTTTATTTGAGAGTTTTTGAGGTTTATAAGAGTGAGTTTAGTGAGGGTAGAGTGAGTTACATTGTGGGAATTGTTCAAGGCAAGGAATTGCAAACTATTTCATGAAGGTTGTGCTAGGAAACTAGAATTATCAATTGGAGCTATCTAATTATAGGCATGCTAGTTTTCTACTATGTTTTATATTTATTTAAGTTGGAAAGATTGCATGATTATTTTATGATGTTTGAATTGAATGGAAAGAGAAAATTTGGATGATTTATTAGTATGTAAGATGCTTTGAGAGTTTAGTTGATTGTTAAACCCATAAATAGGATTATATTAGCTTAATATATATGTAGGAATGAGTGCTTGAGTGTTTACTATAAACTATGTTAAGTAAAACCTTAAATAGTTATAGTTTGATTTATGATTTTTTTTGTGAAAGTCTGATTTATGAATTAGCTTGAATTACTATAGTTTAAATTTCTTAGTAAGATAATATAGGTTATTCCTAGGGTTAGGAAAATCTAGTGAAGGGGATATCCTATGCATATAATATGTGCGGTCATTGCAAATCGAGCTGGGAAGGTGTGTAAATGGGATGACTCTCACTTGAAATAACCAGGTGTTGAATTATTTGGCCAAAGTAGTGTAGGTTACCACTACTTACACTATCAATTCACTATGATCCAATTATGCATGCTAGTCTGGGATTGTCATACATGTAGGTTGTAGCCACTGTATGGGAAAGTTCTAGTTTGTAGGACACAACACCAAGCTCAAGAAATTATAGTATTATGGGGTTACCAAACCAATCTCTTCATCAAAGGGTAAGGCCATATTACCATTGGGTAGATGTGTAGAGGACTGTAGAGAGTCTGTGGTTGGTAGAAAAGTGTTTGAGTGATTCTTTTTCTCATCAATTGGTAACCAAGATTTGAAGGGGGATTACCTAGACCATATGTATTTCTATTTCCAATAAGCTCAAAGGAGCTATGTATGTACTCTTGTATCCATAATTTATATGGAATATTGTAAACATGAAAAGTTGAACTTGAGATTATTTAATATGAAATCAATACTTTGAAAAGATTGTGATATTACAATGTAATGCAATAGAGGTTTGTAATGTTTTTTACTTCAAATGTGCATTGATATCTTTGTATGTGAAAAGAAAAAAAAATTGTTATGTAATGGCATCTTGAATTATTCACTTGTGGTTAAAAACATAGAAAACTTTTGAGTAGAACAATGGGCATATTACATGTGGTATCAGAGCTATCAGGTTCAACTCTGGAATCTATAAGCTCATTATGTAAGTGATGTGTAAACCTTATCAAAAGAAAATGGTTGAAAATTTCTCTATAAGCTCATTATGTAAGTGATGTGTAAACCTTATCAAAAGACAATGGTTGAAAATTTCTTACGCCAAGATGGCAAGAGGAAAAGATCAAAAGGGAAACAAACAAAAAGGGAAGATAAGATTCTTGAAAACTTCTTTAAGTTTGGGACTTTGAAAGAATCGTTCTTGGAGTTGAAAAATCCTAATCTAACAACTCATTAAGAGTTTCCTTTAGATTGTGGGATTATGCAACCAAGTGTGGTAGGAAGGTTATGCAACTAGGTGTGGTAGGAAGGTAATGGGGGATTATCAATTTGTACCTTCACCCTAAAAAATAGTTTGAATGGATCAAAGGGATAGAAAGAATTGAAATAAATTCCCCTTAGAGTTATAAATTTATAGTTGCAAAGAGTCTAGGATGGGAGACTAAATAAGGAGACTATGAGTCTATGAGTATGGGTTATATCCATTCAAACAAACACTTTATTGGGAAAGGAACTAATTGCAAGTATAAATTGGAAATTTTAGTTGAAGTATAGTAAGTCAATGTTTTGTGAATAAAAATAAAATAGAGAAGTATCCAAGAGGTTGAATAACCCTTCAAAAACTTGATTTGGTCAGAAGAGGGAAACAACTAAAAAGGGTGAAAACTGACATGATTCCACCAACCAGAATAAGAAAAGTCAATTTGGAGTCCCCAAACAACTTTAGAGTGTCTAAAGGTTATGAGAAAATGAAGTTACCAAGAATTTGGACTAAATCACTTAGAAAGATGATTTCAAGGTAAAATCTTGGAAGAAAATCGAACAATTCAGACAATGGGCTCAATTAGAGTATAGTTTGGTTGAATTTCAAATTGGACTTACCAACTTTTCAAACAAAATTAAAAATTATGTTTAGATCCTTAAATGATCACTTGAAAAATTTCTAAGGGGAAATTGAATTAGTATACATTAAAAGAGAATTGGAATAAAACACTAGAGTGCCTCTTAGCTTTTAAAGTTGCTAATTATTCATTAGATCTTATTATTGGAGATCCAACTGATAATTTTGAGAGACTGGAAGGAAATGATGAATCTCATTTGGGGAACAAAAATATAGTTAAAGTATACCATGGAAGGTAAGAAAGGCTAGAAATATTCAATCAATTATCAAAAGCCAACTTCAAGGAATGTTAAATAAAATTCAATTTTGAGAGAGTGGATGATTGTAAGAGTTCAACTTTAAAGATGATATAATTTCAGGAAAACACTAAGGGGGGAAGAGGGAGAGTAGATGTACTTGAATAAGTACCCTTTCCAATGAATTTTAATGTTGTATCTCCTGTAAGAGATAACTTTTATACACAATAACAACAACAACCTTGATAAAGTTAAAAGGGTTAAGGTAATGAATTATTGGAGAAAGGTAGTGGAATGGTAAAAGATTTTGACCAAAGTGAGAAATATTTACTCAATTCTATATGTATTTGTTTGGAAGATCAATTTATTATTATCAATAATGTTTTGGAAAAGGTTAGTCGGAATACTTGATCATGAAAGGAAAGATTATCAACTATGAATAGGAAAGGGAAGATTTGTGTACCCATGATTTTGAGTTATCAACAATGATTATGCTTGGAAACTAGGTATGTAATAATTGTTGACATCTATTGGAAGATAATATCAAAACTAGCATGATTTAAACTAGAAATATTACTCAACTAGTACAAATTCTCATCAAAAGAGATAGATTGAGCTAAAAATCGGATTACAAATTTGGAAATGAAAAAAGGATGAAAGAAAGCCAAAGTATGGATGCCTAGAAAGAAGGATTTATAGCTCCGAGATAATATAAAATAATTAAATTTCACGAATCATATGTGGCATAAGTCCATGGAAGAGGTTTTACTAAGTCAGGATGGACTATTATGAATCAGAGAAAGAACCTATGTACCCAAATTTTGGGAGATGAAAGAATGAATGAGGTAAATTGGTGTCATACTTAGAACACATATTAATGAAAAAATTATTTTATGAATGGGAAACCACTATAATCTAGAAAGGGATAGAGTAAGATGCTACAAGGTAAGTAGAAAGTTTTCATCCAGTATGCAAAAGGATGAAAACAGGATTTCTTCATTGGTAGTACTTGTATACTCTTGTGAAATTCCGATGAGAAAATGGAAGATCATTAGAACAATTTGATCTTTCTATGTCAATGGAACTAACATAATGTTATGGTTAGACCCACTAAGGTAACCAATTTTGATTGGGAAATTTGATTTATAGGATATTAGTTCCAAATGGAAAGTTTTGCAAGGTAAGTTGCTTAATGTTCTTGAGAAGGTTATCTTAGATAGGGATAAGCAAGTAATGTTAAGCTTTCATATAAACCATGATAAAAATTTTGATACCAAGATTAAATTAAGAAGCAATACTATTATGCTTAAGGTAAATGTTTGTGTCAGTGATGAATGGTCTCGATTGTTGAGTTGTCCAATGGTGTAAATACCAAATGGAAGAATGGACCCATGGTGTAGTGAAAAATACACCAACATTCCTTTTTCATTTTTCTTGCACTAAGGACAATTGAGTTAGCCAATGAGAATGATTTTTTTCCAATCACTATGGTATAGGTGCCATATAGGATATAGTTACTATTGTAATTTTGATGTATATATGAGTTAACATAATTATAATGTATAGTTCTTCAAAAAAGTATGTGTGAGGCACACAAGTTCTCCCCATACATTAGCAAAGACACTCTACATGAGGTCCAAGAAGGACAAGAGTGCAAGGGGTTGTGTTATGCAGAAAGATTATTTGGATAATTACTTGTTTCTTACAAGATTTGGAAAATTAAAATTAAAACTTTTATTTGACTTTATCCCTATGTTCTGGTACTTTAGATCATTGGGGATGATGATTCACCAAGTGGGAAGTATGTTACACCCCATTTCTTAGTTACCGAGTTACTTTTACTTTCATGAGTAAATATGTTGATAAATATAAATCATGACAAGTTAAAATTTTCAATAGGTGAATGAAATATTGAAATATGCATTAATGTGTTATTTCTTTTGAAGGTATGATTATGTTTTAAATTGATAAGAAATGTAAATGAAAGAATATGTATGGCAATATGAATGCTTTAATGATCTAGTGATGCAAATGATTTATGATGCTAATGGATTTTATGTGAACAGTTAACTACTATTATGATGTACTAAGTTGAATGTAGGAATAGGTTCAAACCTCTAGAATATAGGGGAAGTATCACTTAGGAGAGGGGCTTGATCTGGTAACCTTTAATGAGCCTAATGAATATTTCACACACTCACCTCTAGTTTAGTGATGTTGAGTCAATAGTTTGGGAAATGGTAAGTGTGGACATTAAAAAATGTCCTAGGCTTGCTAACACCATTTTTCCATTGTCTAGGGTCATATTTCTACTATTAATTAAATAATTATTAATTATTTAATTAATTCCTCCATTACTCATGATTAATTAAATAAATTACATTTATTTAATTGTGTCACTAATATCTTCCATTTCTATAATTAAATAAGTTTATATTTATTTAATTATTTGTCATTTTCCACTATAATTCACTAATTATATTAATTATTTAATTATTCACTATTAATTTTTTGTCACAAATTAATTAAATCTTATTTAATTAATGACTCATCGTTTCTCCCACTTTTTGAATTAAATTTCTATTTAATCAAAAAAATAACTTGACTTTTTCTTTTTGCATTTAAATAATGTTTCTATTATTCGAAAATGCATTTTCCTCTTTGAACTATTTGATTTTGTCAAAAAATCGTTCAATTTCCTCATTCTCATTCACTTTCAATCTTATCTTATCTCATCTCATTTAATTCCATCCATTGATCGAATTAATGTCTTTTCAATCTCAACCCGTCCATTTTCCATCCAACTCTCTATAAATGGTGCTACTATTTATCATTTTCATAGCTAGAGTTTAATACTACATGTTGTTGAGATAATATTTTATTTGATATTTTGTTGTCATCTACTTTAGGCTAGTATTTGCATGCTTGATCTAAGGGAAAGCATCATTTAGTAGAAAAATGGAGAAGAGCTATGGAGATAATTCAATGAGTGCACGAAGGATTGAGTGATATTATTTCATTTTGTTTTATGCTTTTATGCTTTCACTGTCCTTGATAGTTTATTAGGGTTTTTGGTGTTTATTGGTCTAATATGCTTTAAACTTGAAAATCTAACCCTAATTATAGTAATTTATCCTTAGCCTTGTTTGATTATGGTTTGGAAGATATTTTGATCTTATTTTTAATGATTTTTATTATGTTATTGAGTCTCTAGTCTTGTGTAAGTTTTTCTTATGTGTTATATGTAATGCACCGTCGTGGAACCCAGGGAACATCGCATCTATAATGCTAAACAACCAGATAATTTTTTTTTTTAAGATTAATAATAACATGTGATAATAACCTAACATGAGCATTCTCGGGTCCCACAACTATGCTACTAAAGTAAATAAATATAATAACACATCAGGAACTATATATATCAATCCATGTGAATAGTCATGTACAGATTACATTACACCAAAAGTTGTATTACAAATGTGATTACAATAAGCGAGATTATGAAAATCTTGATACATCAATAGTAACAATACAATGAAACCTCATGTAACATCATGAGTGTGTACAATAAGAATAAGATCTAGAATAGATGACAACCAAGTCCATGAGCTTGCCCAAGGAACCAAACTCTATAAACGATGTGCAATCAGGATACTGCCTAGAACAAGCATTTCTCGAACAAAATCACCTGCAGGGGACCCAATGGAAGTTGTGGCATGTTCCTCCCAATCGTGTGAAACTCGAAAGCCCACCCCTTGTGCTAGGAGATAGAACTGGTCCTCTAGTCAAAAAAGACAACATGAAGAACATCACACAATACATAGTCAACACACATGACATCACAATGAAAAGACAACAGACATACTCCCAAAGGGGACTCACAATCACAAGTGACTCAACACAAGAGAACTAACAAGTGTACAAGGACAAGAGTGTCATCACACAAGCTCGACATGGGTTACCCAATGGGATCTTCATAAGTTACCAGCCCCCTTACTTGCTTAAACCCTGGCAAGCTCAACCGATCCCCGGCCCCCACTCTCACTCATGCGGTATCAACATACCTTTCGAAGGGACAAGATAGTTGATCTTCGCCATTCCAGGCCTTCCCACTCATCCCAAGCCCAAATGAGCACTTGAGTCTTTAGTGAGGCTAACTTATCTGAATTAATATGAGATGCTACCTGAAACCCCTAAAATCTTATTTTAGTTATCACTTGGTTAACACACTTCTGAGAGGTTACCCCTATAACCACTTATAGGTTCAGCCCCTAATGGAAGCCACTCCTCCTAAGGTACAAATTCTCATAAAGACTAAAATAATAAGGAAACATGCATGTGAAAGAAAACCCCTTTACACATAGACTTAAAGTCATCAGAGCTAAACAATAACATTAAATGTCTCAAGGTGAACCACAAAACATGCATGGCCATAACTTTCACAAACACACACCTTCATTACATGGACTTCAAGTTATCCAAAAATAATATCACACAGGGTATAATGTGCATGGTTTAGGTTTCAACTTAAAAATCAAGACAAAGTACCTCTATAATAACAAAACATGTCTCATGAAAAATTCATTCCTTTGGGAGATGATACACTGATGACACACCTCAACAAAAGAAGTAAGAATAAATTCTAAATAGGAATACCATCTAAACATAATTAACAAAATTTCATTCAAGATTTCCCAATTATACTCACCCAGTTCAATGCATTTAACTTCCTTACATGAATAACTAATAGGTATTTCCATGGGATGATGTTTCAAAATTCTCAACCATACAAAGGATGATTTTAAGCATTTAAATTTCTATTATCTAATATGCATGTATATATTCAATACAATTTAATAAAATAATTTATGAATCTATTCTTTAACGGAGCATATGTATTAAAAGGAAAGTATTAAAAACTAATTTCATGAGTTAAATAAGGATTAGAAATTAATTAATACCTGTATTCATGCGTATCATTATTTAAAAACTATAAAATACTAAAGAATAATATGTATTAATTATAATTGGTAACTATTACTAATCATTCTCATAGATTCGATGGATTATACATCATATTCGAATAAATTTAAACCTTGAATAAAGACATATCACGAACTCCATTTCTTACACATTCGGTGACTAACACTCCACATTCCATGTAACAACGAATCTAATCATAAGATAAAGGTTTTATTTTAACTTGACATAACAGTACTTTAACTCTCTTTTTTTTTAAGCCTCTATATAAAATTTCCATTAATAGATCCTCGTATATAAATATATCAATTCATAAATTCTAACTCATAGTAGATGAATCCAACGTTAGTCAAACAATCAAGTGATAGGGTCGACAGTTAAATAGGTATGCAATACGCATGCAAATAAACTCACGGAGGAAAAACACAGAGAGGTAGACATACTCTCCCTACGCAGCCAGACTTAGCAGGATATAAGCCAATTCACGTGGGAGATAAAGTTTATGAGAAACAGAGGCCATTACATTATACGCGTACTACTTGTGATATGCTTTCCAAGTACAAAGAAAGCTCAGAATGTCTATCAAAGTCAAAAAAGAAAGGAAAGATGGTGAACACAGAGAACACCGAATCTGCATTCAAACCACTATTTACTCAAAGAGTTATGCATGTCGATAAGGAAGGGAAAACATCAACATACATTATGCACTAGAAATACTCCAATCCAAACACAGATTCAGTATTGTTTTCAAAAAGATTCCCAAAAGAGAATTCGGTGAAGTTCAGGAACACAAAATAAAATGTAAGGCTATAAGAAGATATCGGCATAATATCAAATCTTGAAGAAATTATATATATCAGAGTCAAAAGAGCGTACGCAGCTCAAGGATGGCACCAAATAAATCACTCTTAATAGAAAAGAACATAAAATTGACAATTATTAAAAAAAAATAGGTACAAAAATGAATAATACTCAGCAACAAGGAACTCAAATTCGATGTTGTTAACAATTCAGCAATCTTCAAAAGAAATATTCCAAATAATGACCTCAATAGATGGTACAAGCATGATGATGGAGACAATATAATCATGGAATGCATGCGATAACAGAGAGTGCATGTAATGAAAAACAATAACACATACAACAAGAACATGTTTCCTCAAATCAAACTGAGTCTTTACAAAACCTTCACGGGTTAAAACAAGATGCACAACAAATATACGATCTCCTACAACAATAATGAGAACACTAGTAGGTTGACAGAACTAAATATGCAAGGTTAAGGCTATGAATACCATCATCAATAGAAGGCAAAGACAAGACTACGCATATAGAGAATTGCATGAGACCCTATTCAACTGTCGGACAAGGAAAATTTAATATTGCAGGCAGACATAATAAAGTGAGTAAGAAGTAACTAAATTTAGAAAGGATCCCACTATGTACTTGAATAAATTCACAATAAAACTCACAAGTCTCGTACAGAAAACAAGCGTATTCACTTTTCAATACATTACAATAACTTTTACAAGGGTTCCAAAATAGAGACAGATCTACTCAATCCAGAGACTGTTATAGGTTTGAGAAATTTCATGAACATTTACGGTTACATAACTAAGATTTCAAGAAACTTATTTTCATTCCTGTAATTTGCATTTAAACACATATAAATTCAGTAATTTACAGTTTTGTTTTCTTTGTTGTGCAGGACTCAAGATGAAGTTTCACAAAAAACTTAATCAAAGCTTTCAACAAGAATTTGGAAAACTTTGATTAAAACAAGTTTGAAATTTTAAAGAAGAAAATCTGAAATTCTTTCTAGATTCAAGGAATGGCAAAGTGAAATCATCAAAAGCACAATCCACAAAACTTTGTCAACACGAATATGGCCTTCAACGGTCAATTTTTGACTTTTCACACAAAAACCCCAGAGGAATACAGAAAACAATCTTTCCCGTGAAACAACAACAATTCTCCTTTCGAAAAACAACTGTCATCCCATTTTCTTAATTTTCCTATGTTATATCCTTCTAATGCAAACAATCATTTAACTCTTCATTTGCATGCATATCAACCATCAGTTAGCTTTTCGAACACAATCATCAAGAAAGATATTTTGAAATTAAGAAACACAACTGACTGATTAATTTTTGAGAATATCAAACTTGCACAATTAAATCAATTCCAAATAATTAACCTTTTGCAAATAATATATTTTAATATTTCACTTTTAATTCATCAATAACTTAAAAATAAATTTTCTAATTTAAACATTGCAATTAATCATTAATCACATTACCATTAAATCATTAAATAATCTAAATCAACATTATGAAAACATGGTAAATACAACATGACATGACAACAACGAATGCACGACAATGAACAACAACATACATAAGGGTGACAAACCGATACTTATTCTTTTAGAATGATGGTTCATGATAGAGGACAAATCTATCTCCCTTCAACAATTCCATTCGGCCATGGCATGCTCAAACCTGACAAGCAGGTGGAGTCGATGCCTATACTTGAAATTTGCATCACACTGCACAGTCAAATGAACAACATGTACATATAAAGAAAAACTATGAAGAAGAATCATGGTGTAGCAAGGTACTCACACATGAGTACTACTAGACCGTCTCATTCACCGAACTGACATAAAAGATAGTATCTAACATCAACCACATCATAGTATCATTATAAACATAATAGAGCATCATATACACCATAATAATGTCATCTCACGAAAGTAAAAAGAACATCATAAGTAGAGTGTATCATCAACTGAGTTTCACAACTGGTCATGTAAACCATGTCATAATGCATCAAAGTAACATAGTCTCAAGAAAATAACTACTAACAGCAACTCAAAACAACTGAAATAGAAATGTCATCAGGAGGGTCACTACATCCTCCCCCCTAGGGTGAGGCTTACTCCTAGAAACCTACAACCAATCATAGTACAAAATCCATACAAACCAACATGGTGAAGCAACCACCACAAAGTCTCAAAACACATTACTTATCATAACAAGTGTCAATGCAGAGAAAACAACTCTAAAGGCACTTCCTTAGTCTCTTGTACCACAAGATTTCCATGGGCTTCTAAATCGGTTGCCTAACCACTACCAGTAATCTCCACATCTATGCCTTGATGCTCTACCCGATGATGATCAACCACTGCACTTGCCCTACAGGACCTTCCTGCGTCATTCCTTGTTGGCTTTGTGGTCATTGGCCTTTCACTAAATTTAGGTGTGTTCCTTTGAGGACGTTGTCTAGATATGTTGCCTTGTTGGCTACAAGAAATACAACCAGTACCTCTTCCTATTGCAACTCATGTGCTCTGAGTTGACTGACTAGGATGATGGATTTGGGCTCACAACCAACTCCGGATCCTTCTAGACAAAAGACGATCGCCCTAGAACCCAAAGCCTGTTGGACACACCCTACCAAAATGAGCACCAATCATCTAGTTCTCAAACTCCAAACCTCTAGTAGAATGAATGTTTTCTCTTTCCCTAAACACCTCTTGACTAACCTCCTATCTAGATCCTAGCCGGGTAATAATCTCCTCAAGCAAAGAACATAACTGAGGACCCAGGTGCTCCTCACTATCATTCTCATGGGGACACAGAAAAGAAGTGTTCTCATGATTATCTCCACAACCACCTCCCAGACCTCTACCATGACTTCTAGCTCGACCACGACCTCTAGGCATCCTACACACACCACCAAACAAAAGAGTCTTAGTTTAAAGACAAATAAACCAATAAAACAAACACACACACTCAAAAATCTAACACTTAGGACAACCCAGTGGGTTCGCATGAACCAAAGCACCCAGTGTTAAAACCTTTCCTCTGATACCAAGCTATAATGCCCTATCGTGGAACCCAAGGAACGTCACATCTATAAAGCTAAACAACCAGATAATTTTATTTTTTTACATTAATAATAACATGTGATAATAACCTAACATGAACATTCTCGGGTCCCACAACTATGCTACTAAAGTAAATAAATATAATAACACATCAAGAACTATATATATATCAATCCATGTGAATATTCATGTACAGATTACATTACACCAAAATTTGTATTATAAATGTGATTATAATAAGTGAGATTGTGACAATCTCGATACATCAATAGTAACAATACAATGAAACCTCATGTAACATCATGAGTGTGTACAATAAGAATAAGATCTAGAATAGATGACGACCAAGTCCACAAGCTCACCCAAGGAACCAAACTCCGTGAATGATGTGCAATCAGGATCCTTCCCAAAACAAGCATGTCTCAAATAAAATCACCTGTAGGGGACCCAATGTCCAAACCGTGTGGAACTCAAAATCACACCCCCTGTGCTAGGAGATAGAACTGGTCCTCAAGTTAAAACATACAACATGAAGAACATCACACAATACATGGTCGACACACATGATATCACAATGACAAGACAACTGACATACTCCCAGAGGGGACTCACAATCACAAGTGACTCAACACAAGAGAACTAACAAGTGTACAAGGATAGGAGTGTCATCACACAAGCTCGACATGGGTTACCCAATTAGATCTTCATAGGTTACCGACCCCCTTACTTGGTTAAACCCTGGCAACCTCAACCAATTCCCGGCCCCTACTCTCACTCATGCAGGATCAACATACCTTTCGAAGGGACAAGATAGTTGATCATCGCCATTTTAGGCCTTCCCACTCATCCCAAGCCCAAACAAGCACTTGATTCTTTAGTGAGGCTAAATTATCTGAATTAATATGAGATGCTACCTGAAACCCCTAAAATCTTATTTTAGTTATCACTTGGTTAACAGACTTTTGAGAGGTTACCCCTACAACCACTTTCGGGTCCGGCCCCTAACAGAAGCCACTCCTCCTAAGGTAAAAATTCTCATAAAGACTAAAAAAATAAGGCAACATGCATGCGAAATAAAACCCCTTTACAAATAGACTCAAAGTCATCAGAGCTAAACAATAACATTAAATGTCTCAAGGTGAACCACAAAACATGCATGGCCCTAACTTTCACAAACATGCACCTTCATTACATGGACTTCAAGTTATCCAAAAATAATATCACACAAGGTATAATGTGCATGTTTTATGTTTCAACTTTAAAATCAAGACAAAGTACCTCTATAATAACAAATCATGTCTCATGAAAAATTCATTCCTTTGGGAGATGATACACTGACGCCACACCTCACCAAAACAAGTAAGAATAAATTCTAGATAGGAATACCATCTAAACATAATTAACAAAATTTCATTCAAGATTTCCCAATTATACTCGTCCAGCTCAATGCATTTAACTTCCTTACAAGAATAAATAATAGGTATTTCCATGGGATGATGTTTCAAAATTATCAACCATACAAAGGATGATTTTAAGCATTTAAATTTCTATTATCTAATATGCATATATATATTCAATACAATTTAATAAAATAATTTATGAATCTATTCTTTAACGAAACATATGTATTAAAAGAAAAGTATTAAAAAAGCATTTCATGAGTTAAGTAAGGATTAGAAATTAATTAATACCTATATTCATGAGTGTCATTATTTAAAAATGATCAAATACTAAAAAATAATATGTATTAATTATAATTGGTAACTATTATTAATCATTCTCATGGATTCGATGGATTATACTTCGTATTCAAATAAATTTAAACCTTGAATAAAGACATATCACAAAATCCATTTCTTACACATTCAGTGACTAACACTCCACGTTCCATGTAATAGCGAATCTAATCATAAGATAAAGGTTTTATTTTAACTTTGTTAGAAATCTTGAATAAGATTAAAAACCAGAATCTGAAAGAGAGATCTAAGCTACATAAACTAAAATGCAAATGAAAGCAAACCAGCGATTCCGAGAGACATGCAAAAGTCGAAGAGACAAAATTGCATTAAGAGCTCAAAGCAAGAGAATGACAGAGTAACTACACAATGCGTTCCATATTGATTGAAAATACAAGCTAGGTAGCATGTTTATATAGGCAAGAGAGAGGGGTGTAGGTGGCAACACCGACCAATGAGGAGCAACCATCTATCAGACTAAAGATAGCAAGGTATCTTCCCAAGATAGAAAATGGATGCTCACATGTAGGAAGGTGACACCTCATAATCCTTTCACCTAATTAAACATGCTTTATTAACCTAAGCAAGATTAAAAAGGTGTAGGAAAAAACTAGTAATAAAGGGAAAATAAATATCCCAACTAGGAAATAAAAACCTACATTAACACCCCCCCTTAAGCGCTGCTTAGGTGGGTATAAGGAAGGGTCCCAGCTGATGGCCATATTAGGTACCCATGTACATAGGATGAAAACGCAACTAGTCTCCCACTAAATGGAGAAAAAAAGGGGAAAACCCAATGGGAAGAAAACCCCTCTCCGAAAAAAAGGAGATGAAATGTAGAAAGGTGATGATTGGAGGACTCAACATCATCCCCCCAAGGACAACAATCATCACATGGATACAATACAATCAATGCCCCCCCCATAGGAGGGAAATAGAGAGACAATATAGTCCCCCCAAAATATGTGATCACCTGCAAAAAAAGGTAAGTGTATGTAGACAAAACATGATCCAATGTCGACAAACAACTTATCTCCCTTTCGGAAGAAACAAAACCAGGTGCAAGTGCAGAGATGCTTCCCATTCCGGATAGGAATTGAGGGAAGGATGGATGTATATGAATGCTGATGATATCTCTGAAAGTTGCTCATGTGTCTCCTTGCTTGATGAAGATGAAGATGCCACAACCCACTCAGGTACATACCCAATCAATGTAGAAGGTGACAAATCAGGATGATGCAGAAACAGATGCTGAACAAAATCCAAAGACTGCATTGTGATGTTCCTTCCATCGAAGGAATAGATGGAGACTTGATTTCCCCCCCCATAATGAAGTATCCTCAAAACCATTGAAAGAAGACTGAAGCCAATCTAATGGTAGATGCAGAAGAAACTCTGATGAAGATGGAGGAAGTCTCATATATGAAATCTTTGAAGAGAAAGAAAGGGCCTCCAAGATAGTCTCAATATCTCCAAGCAAGGTTGAGACACAAAGATGAGGAGACTCTAGAAAACTCTTCAAAGTATGATCTAAATAGAGGAGTGATATCCCCTCAAAAATGTCCTCCAAACCAGGAGGGGGAACAATATTATACAAATCTGGCAACAAATGAAGCCATCGGAGATGTGTGATGATACCATTTCTCCATTGTGTGTAGTTTCCCCATTTCAACATGATCAAAGTAGGATGAAATGAGAACCCCATAATGAACTATGATGCATAAAATCATGTTTCTAAAAGAGAATATGTGCTAACAAGAGTCAACACAATGAACCCCCCTTTTTACTCAATCAAATAAATCCCCCTAGAAAAATTTGCTTGGCACTTTATAGATCAGTGCGTTTACAATGCTGGAGTTATTTTCTAGAGTTATACAAATGTCCAAAAATGGACCCAAATACTGAAGTAAAAAAAATTATCTTTGAATAATGACTTCAAACCTACACCAATGTGTTGTGCTCAGAAAAATATCCACTTTCAAAAAAAGAGTGACCTCAATCCGAGATCATATGAGAAAGTTATAGCAGTTTGAAGTTCAAAAATCGAGAACTATTCTTTAGATCTGATGAGAAAACTTAAATTCTGGAAAAATGAGGTCACTTGAAAAAAAACCGATTATACCACTATAAAAAGCATGCAATTCCACCCCTTTTCAAAAAACATTTCACTGAAAATTACCTCCGTACGGCTGAGAATGAGCCATTTGAAAATCGGGTGGAAAAATGAAAATTGCAATGGTGAGGGGTCCAGCTGAAGCTTTCTGATGTGACTTCCACATGATTAGTTGCCTGCATGAAAAAACTAACTAATACCCAGATGGTTTTTTGATGCAATGAACAAAACCCAGATAGGCGTTTTTATTTATCACTTCCGCAGAATGTAGCCACAGTGTAAAAAAATGTCTTCAAGAAGGGAAAAACGACATGCAAAGCTTCTGATGTCCGATCTACATGACCCTTATATGAAAATGGGGGTTTTGGGGCCTTCCAGACACAATAGAAATATTTTTTTGGCCTGAAAATACCCCGTTTGAAAGATGTTTCATAAAATATGAGCTTCAAACCCCCATTTGCAACTTTTTCACATGATCTCCAAATCAGATGAAATGAAAGGAATTTCTGAATTTCTCAAGCCTCCCAGACACGTTGGAACAACCAGAAATTCTGCAATCACCTGGATCTCACAAAAAATTGCATGCAAAAGAAATGGGTTAATGGGTCTTGTTATATCCTTTCTGATTCTCCAGATAGTTATAAAACGCAAGAGAAGAACATACGGGATTGACAAGATCTTACAGAACTCAATCTCTCAATCAGGAATCAAATGAACCTAAAACTCTCAAACTACAGCTCTGATACCATGTTAGAAATCTTGAATAAGATTAAAAACCAAAATTTGAAAGAGAGATCTAAGCTACATAAACTGAAATGCAAATGAAAGAAAACCAGTGATTCTGAGAGACATGCAAAAGTCGAAGAGACAAAATTGCATTAAGAGCTCAAAGCAAGAGAATGACAGAGTAACTACACAATGCATTCCATATTGATTGAAAATACAAGCTAGGTAGTGTGTTTATATAGGCAAGAGAGAGGGGTGTAGGTGGCAACACCGACCAATGAGGAGCAACCATCTATCAGACTAAAGATAGCAAGGTATTTTCCCAAGATAGAAAATGGATGCTCACATGTAGGAAGGTGACACCTCATAATCCTCTCACCTAATTAAACATGCTTTATTAACCTAAGCAAGATTAAAAAGGTGTAGGAAAAAACTAGTAATAAAGGGAAAATAAATATCCCAACTAGGAAATAAAAACCTACACTAACAAACTTGACATAATAGTACTTTAACTCTTTTTTCAAAAATCCTCAATATAAAATTTCTATTAATAGAGCTTCGTATATAAATATATCAATTCCTAAATTCTAACTCATAGTAGATGAAGTCGACATTAGTTAAACAATCAAGTGATAGGGTCAATAGTTAAATAGGCATGCAATACATATGTGAATAAACTTGTGGAGAAAAAATAGAGAGAGGGAGACATACTCTCCTTATGTAGCTAACTTAGCAATATATAAGCCAATTCACGTGGGAGATAAAGTTTATGAGAAAGAGAGGCCATTACAATATACGTGTACTACTTGCGATATGTTCGCCAAGTATAGAGAAAGCTCGAAATGTCTATCAAAGTCAACAAAGAAAGGAAAGATGATGAACACAAAGAACACCGAATCTGCATCCAAACCACCATTTACTCAAAGAGTTATGCATGTCGATAAGGCAGGGAAAACATTGCCATACCTTATGCACTTGAAATACTCCAATCCAAATGCAGATTCAATATTGTTTTCAAAAAGATTCCCAAAAGAGAATTCGGTGATGTTCAGGAACACAAAATAAAATGTAAGGCTATAAGAAGATATCGGCATAATATCAAATCTTGAAGAAATTATATATATCAGAGTCAAAAGAGCGTACGCAGCTCAAGGATGGCACCAAATAAATCATTCTTAATAGAAAAGAACATAAAATTGACAATTATTAAAAAAAAATAGGTATAAAAATGAATAATACTTAGCAACAAGGAACTCAAATTCGATGTTGTTAACAATTCAGCAATCTTCAAAAGAAATATTCCAAATAATGACCTTAATAGATGGTACAAGCATGATTATGGAGACAATATAATCATGTAATGCATGCAATAACAGATAGTGCATGTAATGAAAAACAATAACAAATACAACAAGAACGTGTTTCCTCAAATCAAACTGAGTCTTTACAAAACCTTCACGGGTTAAAACGAGATGCACAACAAATATACAATCTCCTACAGCAATAATGAGAACACTAGTAGGTTGATAGAACTAAATATGCAAGGTTAAGGCTATGAATACCATCATCAATAGAAGGCAAAGACAAGACTACGCATACAGAGAATTGCATGAGACCCTATTCAACTGTCGGACAAGGAAAATTTAATATTGCAGGAAAACATAATAAAGCGAGTAAGAAGTAACTAAATTTAGAAAGGATCCCACTATGTACTTGAATAAATTCACAATAAAACTCAAAAGTCTCGTACAGAAAACAAGCGTATTCACTTTTCAATACATTACAATAACTTTTACAAGGGTTCCAAAATAGAGACAGATCTACTCAATCCAGAGACTGTTATAGGTTTGAGAAATTTCATGAACATTTACGGTTACATAGCTAAGATTTCAAGAAATTTATTTTCATTCCTGTAATTTGCATTTAAACGCATATAAATTTATTAATTTACAGTTTTTTTTTCTTTGTTGTGCAGGACTCAAGATGAAGTTTCACAAAAACCTCAATCAAAGCTTTCAACAATAATTGGGAAAAGTTTGATTAAAACAAGTTTGAAATTTTAAAGAAAACAACCTGAAACACTTTCCAAATTCAAGGAACGGCAAAGCAAAATCCTCAACAACACAATCCACAAAACTTTCTCAGCACGAATATGGCCTTCAACAGTCAATTTTTAACTTTTCACACAAAAACCCCGAAGGAATACAGAAAACAATCTTTCTCGTGAAACAACAACAATTCTCCTTTCGAAAAACAACTGTCATCCCATTTTCTTAATTTTCCTATGTTATATCCTTCTAATGCAAACAATCATTTAACTCTTTGTTTGCATGCATATCAACCACCAGTTATCTTTTCGAACACAATCATCGAGAAAGATATTTTGAAATTAAGAAACACAACTGACTGATTAATTTTTGAGAATATCAAACTTGCACAATTAAATCAATTCCAAAAAATTAACCTTTTTGCAAATAATATATTTTAATATTTTACTTTTAATTTATCAATAATCTAAAAATAAGTTTTCCAATTTAAACATTGCAATTAATCATTAATCACATTACCATCAAATCATTAAACAATCTAAATCAACATTATGAAAACATGGTAAATACAATATGATGTGACAACAACGAATGCATGACAACGGACAACCACATACATAAGGGTGACAAACTAATATTCGTTCTTTTAGAATTATGGTTCATGATAGAGGACAAGTCTATCTCCCTTCAACAATTCCATTGGGCCATGGAATGCTCAGACCTTACAAGTAGGTGGAGTCGATGCCTATACCTGAAAGCTACATCACACTGCACAGTCAAATGAACAACATGTATTTATATAAAGGCACACCATGAAGAAGAACTGTGGCGTAGTAGGGAACTCACGGATGAGTACTGCTAAACCGTCTCCTTCATTGAACTGACATAAAATATAGCATTTAACATCAACCACATCATAGTATCATTATAAACATAACAGAGCATCATATACACCATAATAATTTCATCTCACGAAAGTAAATAGAACATCATAAGTAGAGTGTATCATCAACTGAGTTTCATAACTGGTCATGTAAACCATGACATAATGCATCAAAGTAACATAGTCTCAAGCAACTAACTACTAACAGCAACTCAAAACAACTGAAATAGAAATGTCATCAGGAGGGTCACTACATTATATAATTAAATTGATGAGATGTATACGCAAAATTTATATATATGTATATATGTGCATGTCTATGATAAAATCATACACATGAGTAAATATGTGTATGAGTATACATAGATAGACATATTGATGCATGCTCATGGATGGATTACTCATTTGCATGGGAATATCAATCGAACAAATGGGACATATATATATACACACACTTTGTGTATATATGTCGATTGATAAGAATTGTGAATATATGTGTTTAAATATCAAAGCATGATATATATAGCATATGAATATATATATATATATAAATACATGTATGTATTGACTAAAAGGAAATTTCCATACAAATATATTGATATATATGCTTATGTATGTATATATGTATATATAAATGCATGTGTTATTATGTGGAATATGTGAATATGTATATGTGTATTCAAATATTGAATAATGACAACTTATAAGTTGAGATATATATATATATGCATATATACATATATACATATTATGTTATGTATATATATATTAATATATTTTAATAATTTTAAATAGCATTGAAAAGTTAGCATGCATATCATATAAAACACAACACATACTATGCATGTATCAATCGCATCCTAAATATATAGTATAAAGTGTAGAAATTAAGGGAATTATGCAGCATTTGATGGAAACACATAAACCATAATGTAGCATGAAGTATTTAAAGTGCCAAATAATGTAAACCATGGGAAGTGCTAGAATAGGGCACGTGGGAAATTAAAGCAAACTAGAGTATGATATAACATGGAAAGATAGTCAAATAATGTGAAGGAAGAGTGAATAGAAATGTATAAAGAGATTTGACCTCGTGTTTTCCAAAACACAACCAAATAAATAGGGTGCATGAGGAAATATGTGGCACCAAAGTATGAATTATTTACATCTTTTAGAAGTTTATTTTTTATTACATTTTGTACATATAAGGCAAGTGGAATATGAGAAATAGTCAAGTATGAAGTTGGCTAGGAAAGGTCAACCTATAGAAACATTTACCTTTCATTTCTAAGTTAATCACTTTGTTTTCATGAGAATACAACAACTAGATGAGCATATGCATTTAGTCACCATTTTTAATCTACCACCTTCAACCTTACTAGTTGAGTTGAACCTTTGAGTGTGAGAAGTGGAAAGTTTGAGAGCGTATTTGTATCCTTGGAGTGCTCAAGTTTTGGCATAAATAGGAGAGCATTCTTCATCATGAGTACACGTTCTTGTATTCTTATTTTCTGATTTTTTTGAGAGTTGCTCTAACACATTTTTGAGTTGAGAGTTTGTGAGGTTTATAAGAGTAAGTTTAGTGAGGATAGAGTGAGTTGCATTGTGGGAATTGATCAAGGGAAGGAATTGCAAACTTTTTTGGTGAAGGTTTTGCTAGGAAAATAGAATTATCAATTGGAGCTATCTAATTATGGGCATTCTAGTTTTCTACTATGTTTTATATCTATTTAAGTTGGAAAGATTGCATGATTTTTTTGTGAGGTTTGAATTGAATGGAAAGAGGAAATCTAAATGCTTTATTATTATGTAAGATGCTTGAAGATCTTAATTTATTGTTAAACTTGCAAATGGGATTATATTAGCATATTATATATGTAGGAATGAGTGATTGAGTGTTTACTATAAACTATGTTAAGTAAAAGCTTGAATAGTTATAGTTTGATTTATGAATTATCTTGAATTACTATAGTTGAATTGTCTTAGTAAGAGAATATAGGTTATTCCTGGAGTCAGGATAATCCAATGAAGGGGATAGCGTATGCATAGAATATGTGTGGTATTAAAAATTGATCTAGGAAGGTGTGTGAATAGGATGACTCTCACTCAAAATAATTGAGTGTTGAATTATTTGTCCAAAGTAGTGTAAGTTTCCATTGTTTGCATTGTCAATTCACTGTGATCTAGTTATGCATGCTAATCTGGGATTGTCATACATGTAGGTTGTAGCCACTATATGGGAAAGTTCTAGTTTGTAGGGCATAACACCAAGCTTAGGAAAGGCTAGTATTGTGGGGTTACCAAACCAATCTCTTTATCGAAGGGTATGGCCATCTTATTGTTGGGTAGATGTGTGGGGGACCAGAAAGAGTCTTTGATTGGTAGAAAATAACTTGAGTGATGCTTCTCCTCATCATTTGGCGGCCAAGGTTGGAAGGGGGGCTACTTGGACCATATGTATTTCTATTACTAGTAAGCTCAAAGGAGATATGTATTTACTCTTGCATCCATTTATATGGAAGATTGTAAACATAAAAAAGTTGAACTTGAGATTATTCAATATGAAATAAATACTTTGGAAAGATTATGATATTACAATGTAATGAAATGGAAGTTTGTAATAGTGTTTATTTGAATGTGCATGATATATTTGTATTTGAAAATAAAAATTTTATTTATATATATAATTGCATCGTGAATTATTCACTTGTGATAAAAACATAGAAAAAAATTTGAGTAGAACAATGGGCATGTTACAGAGATATACAAAAGTCACAACAAGTGAAATCCACAAACATTTGTAGTAGAAAGAAATATCATGCGGTTCAAGCTGAAAGATATTTAGGACCTGTTTTAGAAAACATCTTCAAAATTAGCACACACATCCAAACACTTGGTGCGAGAAATACAACATGTCAATTCATACCAACAAGCATGTAAACTATCATACATCAACTCCAGACCAAGGTAGTATTAGAGAGACTAAGAAACGTTCTGTAGATTACTCTAACATAAAGATATGGCTTGTAAAAACACTTCTTTGTACTCATTTTTTTATTTTAGATAATTTGATATGGCACAAACACTTCATACCCAAAAACATTGATTTCATCCATACTTCTATATAGGGGAGGATCACATACCAGCTTCTAGATCATTTAGAGAACATAATGAGATAACATCATGCCTCCCATAACCTCTTTACAAAAAATTGAGCAAGTACTTGTTAACACAAGTTATTTGAACACCAACAGACAAACCTACTAGGTTGTCGAAACATAGATAACACACTATCATCGATAAAAACACCAGTGGTGCACCAGATCATGTGAAACTTGGAATGAGCATAAAAACAACCTTTAGAAGCATAAATGAAAAATAGCAAGGAAAAAAAATATGATGTGGTGAAGTACGGAGACATTCAGTTCTTCCTTAGCAATCATTCACAAGAACTTAACATGTTCTTACTCTATTAACACTAGAACACTCTGTGGTAAAACTTATAAATTTAAACTTTAAACATGCATACCTCACAATTGTGTAGAGCTACCCTTCGAACAACAAGACCATATCTTCATCTATGGAGAAATGTGAATTATTTGATAGAGCTCATGTGGTTCCAATGTTTTTGCCTTTGATATTTTGGAGACTTATGCATTTATCTTCATATCTCATGTGAATATTTTCATCAGGAAAATCACTTAAATCACTTTGACATCAATCATAAACTTTAAAAGATAAGGTACAATTGTGTATCAATGTCAACATTATATCCCATGAATCACAATTCTTCAACAAGAACAATATAAGTGCATGTGGTAGTAACATAAGTTGACATCAATGAAAACATAATAATGTAATACCCCTCTGTTTTGCTTCCTGTTCAGATAGTGTTTCATGCTTTGTTTTAGTTTCATTTACTGTGACACTTTTCATACTTTATCATGTGTGTTAATTCATCACTAATTATAGAGCGACAGACTATTTGTGTGATGTGATGTATCTTATCTGATGCTTTATTTGGTATGCTTTAATTGGAGTAAAATATGTGTTGCTTTAACATGTTTATTGTACATGAGATATTTGAGTATTATGAATGGTCAGTTTGGATGAGTGTATTGGTGAAGGGTACGGGATCGCATCACTCACTTGCGAGCACCCTGCGATTTCATGATTTCATCTTCACAATGTGTATTTTATGCTACTTATATATATGATCTTTGTTATCTCATTTATAGGTTTGCAAGTACATGACATCGAATCCACCTAGTTTCACAGGTTTGAGCGTGTCAATCCAATGGTTAAGTTGAATGGGAGATAGTAGCTATGTAACATGTGTCAGGTCTACACCCTAGCCATAGTGTGTTGTCAGTTGTAGTTGTTGTGTCATCATTTGCCTTGTTTTAATATTATTTTATTCTGAAGGGTTACGTGGTGGGGCATTACACATGGTATCAGAGCCTAGGTTTAGACACTAGGTGCTCTGGGATTATGATGTACCCATTAAGCTTAGTTGCGTAGGTTTTCAAGTGTTACCTTGTCTAATACCTTTATGTGTCTGTGTAGGATTATGCCTCCCAGATGCGTATGGGGCAGAGGATGAGGATGTGGTCGGGTAGGTGGTCGCGATGGGAGTCAACATGAATCTCCTCCTCATGTTATGCATATTCCAGATCAGAAGGAGCAGTAGGCATCATAGAATGGCCCAAGGGGTGGTGATAGATAGCAAGATCCTCCAGGGATTGAAGCCTCACGTAGAGCTTTTGAGGAGGCATTAGCACTCTGAGGTCTGAGACAAGTAGATGAATAGGGTAATCCTAGTGTGAGGGCAGTTCCGACATAGTTAGAGATGTTAGCCTCTTCATATATGAGAGACCTACTCTAGTCACGACCACCATTGTATGATGGAGTATGCAGTGGATTAGAGGCCAAGACTTGGCTTATAGGACTCGACCAATGCTTTTCTATGCATTCATTCGATAGTAGTACTAAAGCACGATGCGCTATTATGCAACTACGAGGGTTTATGTCCACTTGGTGGAGGCTGGAGGAGCAAAAGCTCCACATTAATATTAACACAATGTCCTGGGAGATATTTCTTGAGCAGTTCAGAGCCCACTTTCTTTCTGACCATTGGTGTCACCATAGAGGCAATGAGTTTCACACCTTATGAAAGCTATCCATGATTGTAGATCAGTACGAGTGACGTTTCTACAAACTTAAATAGTTTGCAGGAATAGGTGATGATGAGGGGATGCTCGTGCAACATTTTTTCAGGGGCTTGAATGCCTGTATTAGTGGTGGTGTGTGGGTCTTTAAGCCCAAATCTATGCAGGTAGCTGTGGAGAAGGCACATCTTATGGAGGATAATTTGACTATAGCACTGGGAGGCCATATAGGTGTATTTGTTGGCAGTGGTTCAGGAGTTGGGACTAGTGCACGAGTGGGATAGACACAGGGAGCTATGCCTCTTAAGACACAATAGGGATCAACACAAAGTGGATAGCAGTAGGCATCTCAAGGGAAACATAAAGGTTTCCAGCAGAGACAGGGCAATAGGAACTGGAGGTGCATGAAGCATTTCAATTTTGAGCAACCCACTTAGAGCTTTCAGTCCACTTTTAGAGCTAGTGCGTAGCAGTCTAGCGCACTAGCTAGAGGTAGGGGTTATGGTAGAGGCACTGGTTGTTTTACATGTGGCCAGCAGGGTCATATTCCTAGAATGTGTCCTAATAAGGGCACGTCTAGATTCACACAGATACTAGTGGCATCTAAGCCGATAGTAGGGGATGTAGGTAGAGGCCATCATGTATTCGCAGCGGTTGATAACTGCCAGACAGAGCATTAGGGTACCATCATGGAGACATTTGGTTTGTTATTGGGTAACCCAATTACCATTCTATTTGATTTTGGAGCATTAGACTCCTTCATTTCTTGTTTTGTAGTGTCACGTTGCAAACTTGGGGCTATAAGGCAAGCTGATAGGTGGCAGGTCAAGTTAGCTTCTGGTGAAAAATTCACATCGCATTCTTTAGTACCTTAGTGTAGATTGGAGGTTGGACCTCTCCTTACTACATTGGATCTTCGAGTTATACCATTGGGTTCTTATGACGTTGTCATAGGTATGGATTGGTTAGAGGCTCATCGAACAATTATAGATTTTTGACATAAGTTGATTTGATGCATTAATGCATCTGGTAGTGAGTTGGATATAGTGGGTATTCAAATGCCGATATCCTTGAGCATTATCTCATCTATGCAGATGAGAAGATTTGTACGACATGGATTTCATATGTTCGCTGTCACAGTGGAGGATTTGGGATTAGGAGATGGAGAGGAGAAAATCTCTCTCGATAGTCACCCCATTCTTTAGGAGTACTCAAATGTCTTTCTAGACGATATTCTAGGGATGCCACCATGGAGAGATATAGAGTTCAAGATAGACCTAATACCTAGATCGGAGCCCATTTCATGAGCTCCTTACCATATGACCACTCAGGAGCTGAAAGAGATTCACTTGCAGCTGGAGTTGTTAGAAAAAGGCTTCATTCACCCTAGTGTTTCTCCATGGGGAGCACTAGTTATCTTTGTGAAGCAAAAGGATGGTTCACTTCGGTTATGCATTGATTACCAACAGTTGAACAAAGTGACTATCAAGAATCGATATTTTCTACGTAGGATTGATGACTTGTTTGACTAGGTCAAGGGTGCTATAGTCTTTTCGAAGATTGACCTTAATTTGGGTTATCATCAACTCTGTATTTTTGACTCAGATATCCATAAGACAACATTTTGGATGCGATATGGTCACTACGAGTTCATATTGGTACCATACGGGTTGACGAATGCACCTTTTGTGTTCATGAGTCTAATGAATGGAGTATTCCGCACATACTTAGACAAATTTATCCTTGTGTTCCTAGATGACATCTTGATATACTCCAGGATAGTGGAGGAACATGAGGAGAATTTGTGACAAGTATTACAGTGTTTACGGGATAATCAGCTTTATGCTAACTTGTCGAAATGTGAATTTTTTTAGATTGAGATAAAATATCTTGGTCATGTGATCTCAAGGGAAGGTATATCAGTGGATCCTTCAAAGATCCGAGCAATCTTAGATTGGCCTACGCCAATGAATGTGGAAGAGATCCGTAGCTTTATGGGGCTTGCAGGATATTAAAAGAGGTTTGTACAAAGCTTCTCGAGGATAGGAAATCCTATCAGCTCCCTTCAGAGGAAAGGGGAGAGGTTTGGGTGGTCAGAGCAGTACGAGATGGCATTTCAAAATCTTAAGGAGAAGTTGACCAATGCACCAATACTAGCGATACCTAATCCGATAGGGGACTGTGTAGTCTGTACAGACGCATCCTTGGAGGGGTTAGGAGCAATTTTGATGCAGGAGGGTCGTGTTATTGCATATGAGTCATAGAATCTCAAAGATCATGAATTGAATTACCCTACACATGATCTTGAGTTAGCGGCAGTTATCCATGCATTTACTAGATCGAGACACTTTCTTCTTGGGCACAGATTTGAGTTGCATAGTGATCACAGGAGCCTTCAGTATATTTTCACGCAACCAAACCTTAACACTAGGCAGAGGCATTGGATGGAGTTTCTCTATGAATATGACTTTGAAGTGAAGTATATTCAAGGAAAGGAGAACATCATAGTTGATGCACTCAGTAGATGTAGGCATGAGATATCTGAGTTGTCTCATGTAGTGGATTTATGGAGCCGAATTCTTACTGCTCTTCCAATGGACAGTTGGTATCAGGATGTTAGGGTTGAGATTGAGGCAGGCAGACCTCTAGAGGGTAGGTTCTTAGGATATGCAATTGATGCAAATGGTTTACTGATACATACATAACGCATTTATGTTCCTTCAATAGGTGATCTTTGCACTCTAGTTTTGACCGAGGCACATCGTGCACCCTATTCAGCCCATTCGGCGGTGAAGAAGATGCATGCAGATCTACGTCAGTTGTATTTCTAGCCAAGGATGAAGCACAATATTAAATATTATGTAGCGAGATGTCTAGAGTGTCAGCGGGTGAAGGTTAAACACCAGCATCCAACAAGGCTTCTACAAAAGCATCTAGTGCCAGAATAGAAATGGGATATGATCTCATTGGACTTCATTGCTGGTTTACCCAACTCCTTGCGATGGCATGATGTGATTATGGTGACAGTCGATAGGTTGATGAAGGTAGCACACTTCTCACCTATTCGCTCTTCCTATAATGTGTCATTTATTGCTAGAGTGTTCATGGATGACATAGTGAGGTTGCACGGTATTCCGCATCAGATTATTTCTAACAGGGATCTAGTGTTCACCTCAGCTCTTTGGACTTCATTATAGCATGCAATGGGGAAATAGTTGAACTCCAGTTCAGCGTATCACCTAGAGACATATGGATAGACTGAGAGGGTCAATCAGACCCTTGAAGACATGTTGCGTATGTATGTAATGGACCAGAAGATGTGATGGGAAGACTATCTCTATTTGGTAGAGTTTGCTTACAATAACAATTTCCAGAGTTCTATTGGCATGCCTCCATTTTAGGCTTTATATGGGCATCCATTTCATACCCCCTTGAGTTGGGATTGATTAGAGGATAGAGTATTATTGGGTCCAAAGATGTTACAAGACATGAAGTAGTAGGTGGTTTGTATTAGAGAGAATTTGGTAGCAGCTCAGGATAGACAGAAGAAGTATGTGGATGCACATAAAGTGGATCGCCAGTTTTCTATTGGAGACAGAGTGTTCTTGCAGGTGCATCCACGAAAGATTCCAATCTGTTATGGAAAGGGTTCTAAGTTGGTGCCTTGCTTTGTTGAACCTTTCAAGATACTCGAGAAGATTGGTCCAGTTGCTTACCAGCTTGCTTTTCCACCCATTCTTGCATGTATTCATGATGTTTTTCATGTTTCAATTCTTTGGCCATATCATCCAAATATTTCTCATGTCCTTGACTAGAATTCTTTACAAGTAGAGGATGGGTAGCTGTCTTTGGAGCCCATGGCCATAACAAAGCACAAAATGCTCACTCTTTGGGGGTGAGATATTGATCAGGTTAGGGTTCAGTGGGATCCTAGGGATGATGCTTCATCCACATGGGAAGATGTAGCTAGGATGAGGGAATTATATCCCTACTTGTTTCCACACTTCCAGGAGTAAGCATGACCCTTGGGGGGGAGAGTGTAATACCCCTCTGTTTTGCTTCCTGTTCAGACAATGTTTCATGCTTTGTTTTAGTTTCAATTACTGTGACACTTTGCATGCTTTATCATGTGTGTTATTTGATCACTATTTATAGAGCAATGGACTATTTGTGTGATGTGATGCATTTTATCTAATGTTTTAATTGGAGTAAAATACTTGTTGCTTTATTATTTTTATTGTACATGAGATATTTGAGTATTATGAATGGTCAGTTTGGATGAGTGTATTGGTCAAGGGGACGGGATCACATCAATCGCTTGTGAGCACCCTACGATTCCTTGATTTCCTCTTCATAGTGTGTATTTTATGCTGCTTATATATATGATCTTTGTTATCTCATTTATAGGTTTGTAGGTACATGACATCGACTCCACCTGGTTTCACAGGTTTGAGCGTGTCGATCCAACAGTTAAGTTGAACAGGAGATAGTAGCTATGTAACATGTGTCAGGTCTACACCCTAGCCATAGTGTCATCAGTCGTAGTTTTTGTGTCATTGTTTGCCTTGTTTTAATATTATTTTATTTTGAAGGGTTACGTGGCAGGGCATTACAACTAACAACAAATTTTCCTATAATAAACATCTCCCAAGATCAATAAAATAATTATAAAATTATCTTTAACCCTCCACCATACATCCTAGAAACTACCCAATCAACTAATCTCCACCATTACTCTCTTAGAAGATCTCCATTGTTGATCTCTCCACCTTGAATTATATGAGTTTAGCCTTCCCCAAGCCATTTTTATACAAAAATATTAATTCATCATTATTTTATCATATTAAATGACCACATACCATTCAACCAATAATCATAGAGTGTAACTACCTTTTTGGTGCAACAAAAACTATGGGTAAAATATCTTATTTTATGTTGTTTCTATTTTTTGTTTCGTACATCAATCTAAGGTGATACTTCAAATTGAAATATGTTTTAATATTATAGTTTTATCTCCATTTCATATCAACCTTTTCTACTCACACATTTCTAGAACTTTTTGATCCATACAAATTATAGGCTTCTTTGAGTTGGATGTCCATAAAGTGGTGTGTCTAAGCTAGAAAAATTTCCTCCTTCATGACATCTCACAAGTTATGAATTCAACATGCTCCTTTTTCCTTCATTCACCACTTGATTATTGCTATTTATGGTAACCTTCTTAAAGTTCTCTACTATGATAGTTTTCCTAAAAATATTATTTCATTTACTTTTGGAAAATTGGGCTCTTTTTTTGTCTATTCCATTTAAATCAAGCATGTTATGTACCTAGGGATATGATATTATAATGTATTTAGATGGATGGAGATGAGCTTACATGTGGCACACATCCCTTAAGATAGTTATTGTTGATGGGTTTTTTATCACTTCTCAACATAGGTAATGTGTAGGTGCATCACCTCTCTTGAAATACAACCTCCTACAACAAGTTGCAAAAACTTATCCCAAGGTCTCTCACGTGTTAGCTCATGACTTGCTTGGAATGTCTCAATGGTTTAAATGTGATCTTTTTGGTAATCATAGGGTAGACTTAAGGAAGTCAGGTTGGAGGAGAATTAGTTTAATTAATGGACTTCTTTAGATGGGAAGTCACTTGCATAGTTGTTGCAGGTTTGAACAACAATCTAAAACTCCTATTTCAGCTTGAGATTTGGATTTACAATGTGCAATGAACCTTGTTCAAAGTCACTAATAAAAAAAAGGAAAAAGGGTAGGGAAGGTAAGAGGTTCCTGGATCTAAAACTAGGAGTGAACATTGATAATGGAGGTTGCTACAGTGGGCCAAGCTTCCCAAGACTTAGTTCCACTTAACCAATAGATTCTACAGTGTCATGAAACTAGTGCCATTTTCTAGGGACTCCTGATTTCAACTTTTCATTCACCATGAACATGAATAAAGAGATGAGATTTGAGTGTGGAAATGATATAAAGTTAAGACTAACATTGCACAACTATATGTAATCAGTAAATAGCCAAAATTATGAACTAGGAAGAGGTCAACACTATAGAAATCTTCAGCATCAATGAATAACATATAACTAATCCACTAAAGCAACTAAAACACATAAAACAACAAATTAAAACTATCTAAATTCACTAAATAGGAGAAGAAGAATCATGAAACATGCAAAGGAACCCAAGAATCCACCAAAGTTAATGAATTTCTATTAATATTCCAGCAGCATGTCTTTACAACAACTCAACTCTCTTGTAAGAATGAGAGGAAACCCCTATTTTTAGTTTTCAAAAAGAAAAATGAGTGGCTAAGAATCTCATTGTGTGGCCAGGATTCACTTTACACTAGGGTTTCACCTACCCCCAAATATATAGCAATTTAAAATTACATATTTATCCTCTTGCCTATTTTGTCTTTTGTAGTAACGCTATAGCTCTTTTGTCTTTTAGCAGATTGTTGTTTCCCCTTTTGGCTACAGCTACATAGTGAGAAACTCATCATCTATCACAAGCTTCCTAGCATCCTTTTGTAATGTGGCATACTCCACAAATCTTTCTATCAAAGGATGAAGCTTATTCCACTGCAAAATATCGGATTGAAGCACCTGGAAGTTCAATTTCTTGGATTGATGGGTAAGTGTGTTCTAATATTGTCATACTTAGTTGCATCTTGTTCTACTTATTTTGACTAGGTGAAGGCACGAGTAGAAAATCCCATAAAATCTGCTATGAGCTCGCCCATGGTTCCATTTTCCATCTTCTTATGGAAGAAGGGCCTTATCTTCTCTAGATATATCTCAGCAGATGAAATTTCAAAAAAATTCATCAGTTTAAGGTACTCTTCTCATACCGTTCTGATCTCCTTAACCTAATCAAGATCTTGCTCCACTTCATGGAGCACCTGCTCTAAGATCCCCTTCCTGTGATCGAGGCCCAATCTCCAATTCTCCACAAGCTATAAATCACTCTCTACCATCACAAGTTTTCTTGGGCATCTGAAGGATTGCCTCAATTTTTGGATAAGTAATCTTGTATATCTTCAGGAAGTCAATGCAATTTTTCTTATGTCCTCAAGATACTTCCACACATCTAGAAACTTGTTTGTTGTCCGAACAACACGTCCAATTCCCATATTCCCATTATATAGGACCTGTCAGGGACAATCTTCAGTAGCCTTGGTCGAACCCTTTCTCTTTTCCAGTGTGCTAATATATCCTTCCGATAGCAACAGTGGGGTAGATGCTGACACGGTAGGGATTTCTTCGGTTGAGGACCATTGTTGAATATACGTCGTTAAATCTACCACTTGCACCTTTAACTCTTCCTTGGAAGTCTTATCCTTATTCATCTCATGTACAATGATGGTGACGAATCCTTGGAGATGATCAATTTTATATTCTCTCATCACTATCCCAAGGTCAATGGTAGAGATATTGTAGCTGACCCCTTCCTTGCCCATTATCAAGGTGGCAATTTGTATCGTTCTTGATCTAAAGGCATCCATGGTCAGTTGGGATCTGACCTTTGGCTTCTTTTTCTTCTTTGTGCTGATTTGAACTCGAGCCAATATGGCCTCCAGCCTTGCCTTCGGATCCATGGCGGTCGGGATCTTCTTTTCCAATTGCTTCTCAAGCTAGTCGGGCATTTGATTTTTCCCTTTTGGTGATTCATGATCACCTTCTTCCTCATGGGCATATTGTACTTTCAATCTTTTGTCACCTAAGATCTCTTGTTCTAGCTTCTCCCCTTCTTCATTTGAATTATGAATAACTACTATCACCTTCTTTGGGGACTCAGTGGCCATATGCTTCTTGGGGTTTTCTTCTCTTTCAGAAGGTTCTTCTTCTTCATCATGTCTGAGTTGCTCATGATGTTCTAATTCTAGGCCCTTTCTTTTTTAAGTCTCTTCTTTAGGCTTATCCTCTTCATTTTTTTCTTCCTTCCCTCCTCTTTTTCTTCAAGAAGAGGCATCTCCTCATCATGCCCAGAGCCTTGGTCTATTTCCCTTGTTGGAGGTTCAGTGTCCTCCATTTCTTCATCAATATTTCTTTCTTCTGTGGTGGGCTATTTTTCAACTTCCTCCCCAACATCTTTGAGTTGTTGGGCAATATCTTCTTGGAGATCCAGATCAATAGTCTCCATAATGTACTTTTGCTCATCATCGCCTTCCTCAGAGGATTGCACTTCCTTGTCTTCATGGACTACTTCATCGATCATGAGGTGTTGATACATAGGATGCTCGTGGTAGTCATCCACTTCTTCCTCTAGTTTCTTGCTTGCTTCCTTCTATTACATGTCTAATTCTTCAGATATTTGTATTTTAGCTTCCATTGAAGAGGGCTCAATAGGAGGAGGAGGGACGAGAATACCAGTTATAGCATGAGACAATGCGGCTTGCATTGCGGGATTTATGAACATCCCAGAAAGCTCAGACGGCATGTTTTGCATGTATTTGGTGAAATCTTTTGGGAGGAAGAGAGCGGTCATTGTGGTCATTGCAGTGGTAGTTAGAAGAGACAACGATGGGGACATAGATGAGAAAGAGAGTGGGGAAGTAGTGGAAGATGAAGAATCTATAAGGTAAAATCACAAAGTTGTGTCACACTTTATAAAGGAAACAGCCAATGCTGATCCAACTTTTAAACTTGAATCACTATAAAGTAGCATATATGTTTTGAATTTTTAAATGATGTAAACTAGTAAAATATGTATTTTTTAGTATATTTTATGTTTGTATTTTTTATAAGAAATTAAAAAATTATTTTAAACTAGTTTTTCATAAATTAACACTATAATTTAGTTGCTGATAAAATGCTGAAAAATGAAGTTGCACGGGACGCCAAACTTTTTATAGTAAATTTTTTTCTTCTTTCAAATTTTTTCTGTGTATTTGTAACTTGAAACTTTAGTGCATGGATATATTTTTTTCCAATTTTGATAAATATATATTTGTATATAAATATTAAAATGTGCATGAATAAAAAACAACTATTTCTATCAGACGTCAACATTCATATTAAATATTTATTTAAAATGGAAAAAAAATTATACCATCTTGAAATAGATTCTTTTATCTAGTGCATCATATTTTTTTCAAAATTTTTTAATAAATTTTAGTATTGTTCCTTGGCATGGTAATCAACCTAATATTTTTTGCTGATAACCTACTTTTAGTATAAATAAAAATATGAATATAAATAATAATTAAACTATTAAAATAAATATATTTTTGAAAATTACACTTATGGATCTACAAAAGGGTATTTTTACATTTTAAAAAAAAATGTTATTTACATGAGGAGTTATTAAAACTTCAATTTTTTCAAATAATTTTATTTTTTTGGTAAATTGGGTTCAAAGTGGTGCTCCATGTATTTTTAGCCAACAATTTTAGTTGAATAAATTGTGGAAGTATCTAACTTAGCTAGAATGAATCTTACTGGGTCATATGTTTGATCAAAATTGATTTTTATTTAGAAATACTTAAATTCAGTTGTGCTGATATGTTGGCTGAAAGTGTGACACAACTTTGTGCTTTTACCCTACAGTTATAACTTGTGCCACAGGAGAACTAGAAGTCAGGTTGACTAAAATGTCCACCGCGGGTGGGAAGGTGGAAAATGTTTCTTATGAGATAGGTGGGGTAGTGACAGTAGTAGCAAAAATTGTAGCTGGGGCAGCAAGTGTGACAGGCGGGGACTTCGGTTGCTCCTCTCCCTCATGGAGCAGGTCCTCTCGAATAGTGGGCATCCTTGTGAAAATGCCTGAATTCCTTGACTTCTTTGAAGTCCCCACTTTTGGGGCTTTTCCTGAAGACTCCTTAGATTTAGGTTGATTTTAAGCTACCTCCTTTCTCTTCTTTGATCGTGTGTCTGGGGGAGATTTCGAGGTCTCTCCTATCAAGGCAACATCATCAATGGCCTTGTCAGTTTCACCCTCATGTGGATCCTCAGGCTCTATGAATGTTAGCTCTACTCCTTGTCACCAATTGAGCAATTTTCCCATCAATCCATTGTTTGATTCTTGCCTTAATAGGCTTTGTAATAATATTGATGTCATTGACCTCCTCTTCATTCCAATCTATCAATAGTTGCGGCAAGTTGGCGACAGCATTGTACCTTGGGTCCATCACCGTGCTTTCTTCTTCAACCACTTGCTCAGGCACATGAAACAGCTTGACCATCTTGACAAAGTAGGCCATCATGCACATGTACTAATAAATATGCACATCCTTATAATCCTTGCAATTAGCCCAAAATTCTTTGACATTATGTAGGTGGGCATGCTCCAATCCAACCATTTTATTCAACTTTCCATATGGATCCATTTGTGGCCAGGTCGTGTGGAACTTCAAGTTATACTCGCTCAACTCCTTGTCTAAATAATCTATACATTGAGAGGTTTGGAGTTCATACTACCCCCGGACGAAGGAGAGGGGGTAAGGAATCCCTACCTTATGCTTGTTTCTCAAGAGGGCATATGCATGCTTCAGCTTCCGAGAGAGTTCTAACAATATTATTCGGTCATTTGGATACCAAGGTAGCTTATATGGCTTCTCCGAGAAACCTTCGGCCCTAATGTATGTAAACTTTGGAAATTGTATGAACAAGAAAGCGAATTGTCGAAGGAAGGCTCTAGCACTATGGGAGACCCTTCTTTCGAAGTCACCCTCGAGCAATCTGATGATGTAGCCTCTGAAGGTGTCATTAACCCTACAGTAATCCCTCCTAAAAAATTTTTACTAAAGTTGAGGTTACTTTTCATACACTTTTAGTACCATTTGCGGATTTGGATTTGGCGTTGCAAATAAACCCCTATATTGAGCATGGTCGGAAAGCAAGTATACAAGTTATGATGTCATGTAGAACTTTGATGTTTTCCTCATGGCCACAAACTGCTCATGCAAGCAGTCGCTAACCATTCTAGCCCAATAGAAATATGTGTCTCCTCGGATGATCTCCTCAATAAAATAGAACATCTAGTCCTAAAAGAAGGCTGCAGTTGGAAGATCCATAACTCTGCTTAGAAGAGTTACCAAGTCATGGTAATCTTCAAAAAAGTCACTTTGCAAGAGTTCTTGGGGCACCTTATTGGAGTTTCCCCTCTTTTCCTTTAGCCAGTATTGATTGATAAGCTTCTTGCATCTTAGGGGATCTTCATCCCACATCTACTTGTCGTACTCCTTGGAGGTTTGCTCCATCTCCCTCAAGGTAGGAATGTGGAATATTTTTCCTATTGACTTGGAAAACAAGTTTGCCAACACATCTCCATCCCTATCTACTCTAGTCTTGGTGTCCTCTTCGTATGCCTCCCTATAGGCCATTACAATTTTTGGGGCCATGAGAGCTAGTGGGAATCCTGCAGCCTTGGCCAATCTACTGCTTTTGAAATTTCTGGAATTTTTTGTTTTAGGATTGAGCTTGACCCTCTATTTGAACTCATTGATATTTATGTGTCCTAGATTAGTGTCTAAGATCTCCTTCCATTTTGTAAGGACCTTGTAGTTAAGGGGTTCCCCTTGGAACTTGTACTTCATTTGGTCTTTATCCTCCTTGCCTTGAGATGCTTTTGCGATTTTTTTTCCTTTGTATTTCTCTACGGTTACCCCCAATGATCTGATAGTTGGTTTCCATATATCCTACAACCAAAGGAGCAATAAATTATTCAAGCATAAAATATGAGGAATGTTAGCCAAAATCCTGCAAAACAACATTAGATCAAACAATTTATCACTTAAAGATCATAAGAATCCCATAAGAATCATCTACATCTTTTGTTTGGAGGAATTTGGGCAAAGCGAGCCCAGGGGTGTGGAATTCCCTAGGCTAGAAGTTGTTTTGCAGGTAGCAGAGACAAACGATGCTAGCAAGAAGGACCTCCATGAATGGGGTCCTACCAGGCAGGACCCGCAGGGTCGGAGGACGACAAACATTAGGATGCGAGTCGGGAGGCACAAAAGGACATGAGCGATTGGTTGTTTGGAGCAGCAATCAGGGCATGACGGTCTGCCAAGGGAAACCCATGGTGTCAGGTCCGCAGAGGGCCACAACTTCGTTGATTTATCATTTGAAATTTTAGAGGCAAAGGGAAGTCTGGGTTCTGGGTGATAGGTGGATGAGGAAAATTTTCTATTTAGCATGGCAGGGTCAGGACAGAGCCCTGGTGATGGTGACCCAATGGAAGAGACCCGCTTCAGACTTGGCACTCAACAATTTTCATTTTGTATTTTAACAGTCATGGTGGGTTCAAAACCTGAAGGGTGGAATTCCGCCCATCAGAAGTTGTTGAAGGTGGTGGTTTCTTCACAGCGGCCCACAAACGAAGGTCCCTGAGGTAGGGCATGAAAAGAGGTTGGTACTTGATCATTATGGGGGGCGAATGGAAGTTGGCCAATGAAGTCAAGATCAAGATCTGAAGTTTAGGAGGATAGGTGAGGAAAGTAGTTCTAGACAGTGAAGCACCAACGGACTTCCCTGGGTGGATGTCAACAAGGTGGGACCCGAAATGGACCAATATTTAGGTCTCACAAGAGCTTCATTTTATGGGCGATCGATATAGTCAGACCCGGTCATCGGGAGGCCATTAGCGATTATTTTTTTAAACAGTGAAGCCAAAAGGCACTTTGTGTGAGGAACTCCGCACCTAGAGGCCTGAGAAGGTTGATGGCCTATCATTTCATTTTGTGCATTTTAACCAAGTTTTAGACGGCTAAGAAAGGGCGGTCCTCCTGTGAAAGTGGACCCAATGGAGGAGTTCATCATTTTAAAGTTTACTTTATTTTCAATGGTAGGAAGCAGCAAAGGGAGGGTCACAGGTCTAAAGGAGGTGAGAGCCTTGGCCGAAGAACAGCGGTGGAGAGTGCTAGTCCCGTAGTTGGCATATGGATCCAGTTTGAGTTTTATCAATATTTCATGATATGGGTTTCGTACGCCTTGGTCGGTTGCAATTAATTATTAAGTTTTCTTCCCTTTAAATTCATCACATTTTCAAGGAATCGAAGAAAACATGAAGTGAGGCAAGGGGCAAAAAACCTACCTCACAGATCTGATGAATGAGCTTGAGAAACAGCTAGCAGATGCTTTGAACCATTGGTGACACTCGTCGGTCGCGAAGGCAATGCTGGAAGCTAGCTCTAACTACTCTTTGATCAACTGACAGGTGAAAATGACCTCTGGAAATGGCCTACTTATAGAAATTGGTGCATTAAATGCACCCAATTAAAGATAGTACGCCAACGAGAAATTTGGCAAAAATTCATTTTAAAAATGGTCACGGGAAGGTCAAACTCTGATGGGCAGAAAGCAGTTAGTGCCCAGCTATTGGGTTGCTCAGCGATAATAAATGGCACTGGGGATATCAGGTTTTGTGGAGCAGAAAGCTATTGAAGACGGGTCATTTGGAATAGTCACAGGGTGACAAAAACCTGGGAGGAGCGGCCTAGCTGGGTAGACCCGACGAGCTCAAAAGATGCTAGTTTAGCAAAAAAAAGGCAAACTGCCAAGGGAACTTTGTGAAGGCCTAGAGCCTTTAAATTTGAGGGGGGAAAAACATGGTCAACTCAATATGACTTCTCTAAAGCTCATTGATTACTTAGAACACCAAAATAGGGGCACACAAAATGAGGCAGAGACAAAAGTGACCCAATGAAGTGAAAAGAAAGAGGGTCCTCATTCTGAATGGGGGGTGTGTGTTAAAGGCACAACAAATGGCGACTCCATTGGGAGAACACTCCTAGTGTTCTAGGGATAAATATTCATTATGAACCTAGAATCATTGGTTTCGTAGACTAGGGGCCAGTTTCCAAGAGTGAACTAAGAAGCAGGTTGAGGATGAGATGCTTGGTTGAATCTCATTACAGAATCATCATGGAAGTGTGTGCAAGATGAGTTCATTTCCTTTCCTCAAGAATTGTGCAAACAACTACCGATCGGGTAGGGACAAGCTACACAAATTATCTAACCCCAAAATTAACTTGGACATTGTTGCACTGCCAGTTAGGCATCTATAGCCCCTACGGAGTTATTTTTGTGACCCCATGGACATAGCTCTACTGCCAATCGGGCATCCATAGCCCCAATAGAGTTATTCATACACCCATTCAGTCACATGATTTTACTTCCTTTTTCTTTTCTCTTTTAATATTTATTTGCAGTACTTCCCTTTTGTCGCTCAACTGTGTAAGCACTGAAGCTCACAATGGATTTGGGAATCATAGTGGTCACTAGAGAAGACTTAAGATTATCTAACCTTCTTAGAAATTACCACACAATTCTTTCAAAACATTTAAAATGTGCTTTGTGTATGATCTATGATAGAAGAAAAAATATTCAAACAAGGGTGCAATCCTAGGTTGGTTTAAAGTTCAAAGGAGGAAAAAAAATATCAAAAGCATTCAGATATTGATAGTTGAGAATGAAGGCTTATCTAGAGAATGAACAAGAGTAGGTAGTAGAATGAGTCGTTCGTCGAACCGAGCATGGCCACCGCACTGGGACCAAAGGGCACCCTCATCAAAGAAAGGGAGACCTAACCTAACCTATGTACAAATATTTACAAGGGATGAGCTACAATAGCTCAAGGGAGGAAATAATGCTTAAGGTGTTTCCCATTAACAAGCAATGGGACATCCTCACCAGTTAAGGTCTTTAAGCAGAAAGCATTGTCTCCAAGGATTTCAGCAATCTGAAAGGGGCCAAGCCATAGCCTATTGAATTTATCATGTCCCCCTTTCTTCTCATGGACCTTGTCTCAACATAGGGCCAGATCAGAAATTCTAAAGGCCTTTACCTTGGCTCATCGGTTGAACCATCTTTTGACTATGCCCTAATGTTTGGTGAAATTTTTAATAGCATGGTCATGGGATTCTTCTAAGTGGAGTAGCTCAACTAAGCGAACCTCCCTTTGATCCCCCTCCTCATAGAATTGTTAGTGAATTGGAGTGTGGGGATCTTTAGGTGAATCGAGAACATAGGCTCAAGGCCATAGATGAGGTGGGACGGGGAATCCCCCAAGGTAGCCTTATGACCCATGCGATCTACCCAAAGGTAAAAATGGAGTTGGGTGTGCCAATCCTTGGGATTCCTATCAAACAGCTTCTTGATGATAGTGATTAGGTTCTTGTTGGTTGATTCAGCAAGGCCATTGCCTTGGGGATAGTAGTTGTACGAGAATTTAAGGGAAATATCATGATCGAAATACCAACTAGACAATTTTAATGAGGCAAAAGTGGGACCATTGTCACAGACGAGAGCATAGGGGCGACCAAAAATATTCACAATGAAACTTTCTAGAAACTCAACAACTACCTTTGTAGTACATTTCCTACATGCAATAGCTTATTTCCATCTAGTACAATAATCAGAGGTGGTTAGAATGTACCTATGATCCACAGAGGATGGTGGGCTTACCAGACCAATGAAATTGAGACCCCATTGCGTGAATAGTCTTACCTCCAATACTGGTTGCAATGACACATCGACATTCCTTTCTCTGGTTGCAGTGGTCTGGAAAACATGGCACATCCAAACATGATTGTGTGAATCCTTAAACACCATGGTCCAATAATATCCCACTGGTAGGATTTCATGAGAGATAGAGGGACCCGATCCATGACCAATACCAAATTTTTCATGGAATTCTTTCAACACACAGGTATGTGCAGGATCATCATGGAAAAAACAGGCCCTTAAGTGGCAAAAAATTCAGAAAAATCAAAGTTACGCAACTTGACATAAACATTTGAATAGGTTATCTATATTATTTCAAAAATATGTAAGAATAGAATTTGTAGAAAATTGAATTTAGTTTCTAAATTACTAGGTTTATTTACAAAAAAATGAAATCTATTTGGTGAAAATTTGAAATTTCAATATAGTAGTACTTAAATTTCAGGGAAAACATAAGAAGTAGGTGTCTGTCTGACCACCCTAACCACATTAAAATGATAATATTTTTTTATAATATTTTATATATAAGTAGATGACTCATGTCCCGATGTGATGCATATTTATTTGTCATTTTTTTCCAAGTAAATAATTAATTATAATTTTTTGATGACAAATTTTAAAAAATATAAAGACTCGTATGTCTAACCACCTTAACTTGGTCAAAACTTCATGAAATTCATTTTTATCTTTTTTAATCTTATAGTATGTGAAGCATAGAATGTGATGCATGTTTTGGATTCAAAAAATATGTTACTGTTTGAAAGCTATAGATGTTTTTCAATCAGCCTAAAAATCAGGACTTTAGTCGTAATTCAATAGAAAATGAATAATAATTATTTATTAAATTCAAAGTAAAGCATAATTTATATTGGTAGAAGGTTGAGAATCTTCTTTAAAAACCCTTTTCGTTTCATCAATTTTGGGTAAAAAAAATTCGTTAGCCACATACCCATCATATTGCCACTTTTTGGCCCATCATGATGCTACACATAGCCACACACACTACTTCCTCTTTACATAGACATCTAAGATAAATTCCCTAATGGTTTTCCTTCTAAAGTATGGAACCTTGCAACATGTAACAGCTACTCTTTAGCCTAAGGGTAGGCTTCTGGACTCCCTGCAAGCGAGGTGGGCACTTGTTGTTCAACAAGTAGTAAACAATATCATCATACCACTCCCCTAGGGAGACATCGTCGAGTTGATACTGTTGAACCGTAAACTCAGGTTCCGCTCTAGCTACTGCTTTAGCTATCATTTGGGTGAGTGCTTTACCCCTAGCCAATTTCATTGGTTGGAATTCCATATCATATTCTTGTAGCAAAGTAACCCATTTTGCCCGTCTTTCTCCTAGTTCATTTTGCATTAGCAGTGTTTTGACTAATGTGTCGGTCACAATGGCGAACACCTTATTGCACAAGATGTAATGTCTAAACTTCTTGATTCCCCTAAAAAGAGCATATGCGTTCTTTTCCATGTTATGATACCTTAGTTCAACATCCTTTAACGGAGCACTCATGAAGGCAATTGGGTGCTCATTTCCTTCATCATCCTTTTGGGTCAATATGTTGGTGTAGGAATGGTCTAAAGCGAAGGAGTAAATGTAGAGCGGCTTTGGATAGTCTAGATTGACTAACACAGGTGCATCAGTGATTTCCCTCTTGATTTCCTCAAAGGCCTACTTTTCTTTTGTTGTCCATTCAACTTTGGCATCTTATTTCAGCATGGCATTAAGTGGCTTAACTATCTCCACGATGCCCATGATGAACTTTCAGAAAAAGTTTATCTTTTCAAAGAAATATTTCAGCTCTTTCTTGCTACCTGGCAACTAAATCTTCATGATGGCTTGGATATGCTTAGTTTCTATGGAAATTTCTTTCTCCGAGAGGACATGTCCTAACAACTTTCCCTTGGTGACCCCAAAGATGCATTTCTTCGGGTTTAGAGAAATGCCAAATTCTATGCATTTCTGGAAGACCTTACATAAATTAGAGACATGATATCCCCTAACCCTTGAAAATACCGTAAGATCATCCATATAGATGATGATGCACTTACCAATTATTTCCTTGAAGGCAATGTCCATAGCACGTTGGAATGTGGCGCTCGTGTTGATCAATCTAAAAGGCATTCTTATGTATGCTAAGGTCCCCCACTTGGTGGTGAACATCATTTTATGCCTATCCTCATACTACACAATTACCTGATTATATCTAGAATACCCATCTAGGAAGGACATCATCTGAGATCCATTAACAATTTGTAGTACCTCATACAATGAAGGCACAGGATAGTTGTCCTTTTCCAAAGCTATGTTCAAATTACAGAAATCAACACATAGCCTAATTTTTCCATTCTTTTTCTTTGAATAGAACTAGGTTGGCCACCCATGTGGAGTATCTTACTAGAAATATGATTCTGGCAGACAACAACTTTTGTACCTCTTTATAAATAATTGGTTCCAATAACGCATTGACAGGGTGTTGTCGCTGTCGAAATGGCCTAACATTTGGTCTAAGAGGGATAGTGTGTGTGATGATTGATGTGTCATATTTTTTTAGATCCTCATAGCTCCAAGAAACTACATCGAGATACTTCTTCAAGGCATCAACAATACCTTCCATCTCTTTTGGTGTGCACACTTTACCAATAAACACGTTCTTAGCTTCCTCGGTTGTTCCAAGATTATGGGTGTCACACTGATTGTTGATGGAGTCTTTCTTTGCCTGTTGATCTTGATCCCTTATCTGATCTAGATCAAATATTCATTCTAACTAGACCATACCTCTAGGAATAGTGTTGGTCTTGAGGTTGATAACTCCTTCTAGCTCTAGCTCAACCTCATTAATTATTTGTGTTGCAAACACATCAGAGTTGGTGATGAAATCCAGGATTTTTTATCATCATTGAACACTTGGAAGTTAGCAATAGTGTCTAGCACAGATGGAATAGAGGTGATCTCAATAGTAAATCTCTTGAGGCTAGAAAATAATAGTGGCTGTAGAGTACTAGCCGCTTGGGCGAGGGTATTAGCAATGTAATTCTGAGAGCATGGGATCAATTGAATGTTAAACGCATCTAGACTTTCTAATAGATCCCATACCCTATGCTTGTAATTGGTTAGCCTTTTGTCATAGAAAGAGTAGAGCTTTCTTACTTGTTTCATGACTAACTTTGAATCAACAAAGACTTGTAACATTTTGACCTTCTTCCTTAATGCCATTAGGAGGCCAAGAACTAATGCCTCATATTCTTCCACATTATTTGTGCAATAAAACTGAATTCTATGGGAAGCAAAATATGACTTACCTATGGGGCTGATCAATTTGAAGTCAGCTCTGACCCCCTGATTGGATTTGGATCCGTCGAAGCGTAACGTCTAGAATTTGGGAGAATCCTCAGCCTTGGAATCAACAGATTTGACTTTTGTTTCCAACGACGTCATCCTCACTTCAGCAGCCCTGGGCAGTTGTGGAATTTTGTTGTGGCCTTGATCTAGTCGTACCTATCGAGATTCTTCTCTAGGGGTGACCTATCTTTTAATGTTCTCAATTGTTGTTTGGCTTAAGCAGCATTCAAATTTTGAATGGGAAGCATTGTGTACCTTGCACCAACTAGGCAACAGGAGTTCCTATAAGTTCATTCTTTCCCCCAAACTAAGTTGATCTTGTACACATCTTTCCATGAAATCTTGGAATCCATCTAGCAATCCAAGGCTTCCATCCTCATAAGAATCCTCATCATTTGATTCAATCAACATTTATGTGCTCTAAGGAATGTGGGCCAAGCCAATAGGCAGACTGCACAATACAAGAAGGACTTCCTCGGTTTCCTCTTCTTCATAGAATTCTTGTTCATCTGAATATGACATAGGGTAGTTGTTCCCTAGTTCTATTTCAGAAAACAACACCTCATTCATGTTATTGTATTATGTAATCATGAACTTGATGCATGGCTCCCGATATATATGGATCTGATTTTGCATCCCTTTCCATGGTAGCCACATGTGGGAATAGTCTATGGAAACATACCCATTCAATTCCCAGGTGAAATCCCTTCCTAAGATAATACCATAGGTGTCAAGGATATAAACAACCTGGATGTCAATCGTCTATTGTATCCTTTGATCAACAACAATCTACATGGGTATTCTGTTGATTTTTCCAACTATGTTGATCTCTATTTTATCAAGCTATGTCACCTTGCACCTGGAGGGAGTTGGGATTATTCTCAAGGCCTTGCACACTAATAGGGGCATGGCATTGGTGGAGACTCCCGAATCAAGAAAACAATTCTGAAGATTTTAGCCAAATATTCTAATGGTGGTCAGGAAGGGAGGGGATTCCAACTTTCCCTGAAATAGTCCCCTAGAGATGTCCACTTGGACCACCTAACCATTGTCTTTATCATTTCTTTTGTTTTGGGTTCGGGCCTGATCCTAGTCCTTGGCAGGCTATCTATTTGCTTGTTGATTTGAGGGCAGATCTATTTTCCTATTGAAATAATGTCAGATGAAAGGCTCACTCTGTGAGTCCTCAAAGGAGACCCTTTTGGTAGTTACTTCCTGGGTTGACTTGGATGAAGAATTCACAATGACCATTTCAAAGAAGGCATTCCTAAGTACCGGGACTTTAAGTAATTTGAAGGCAGACAAACTTATCTTAACCTTCTTGAATTCCTCAGCTACATATTCTCCCATTTGTTCAATTTTAGCTTCATAAGGGGCATTCTGGGAGGAGCTAGTAGGCTAATTTTGATTCTGGCCTTGTTGCCTATTTCTATTAAAGTACATGTTAGGTACATATGGGTAGCCTGGGTTGTTGCTAGCATTTGGGTCAGGAGGGGTGCTAAAGTTGTTAGGCGGGGTGGAGGTGGTGAAAAGACCACTAGCTTGACCATCCGCCTACCTATTCCTTAAATTATAAGGGGTAGTCCTCTAGTGGAACATCTGGACTTCATATTCTCTCGGTTCTTCCTCATCTACTGGACCATTATCCACTGAACTGAAAAATCCGAGCCAAAGGACTTTTGGTACTTACCTCTTCTTCCTTGTCATCATTCATAATTGCGCTTTCCTTTTCTAGCATGTTGCTCTCAGCCTTTGGGAAAGGGGCCTGGTTGACCACTAGCACCAATGAATCATATAGTTCAGATGGGATGATGTCCCTACATCCTGAGTTATCCACGGAATTTTGGACCTCTATCTGAAAAATGTCAGCGATCATCTATAATTTTGGACAATCCAATTCAGAATGTTGGCTCGTCTTGTGGATGTGGCACCAACCAGACAAGGCAGCCTCAACTAGGTATACCCCTCATGGTCTTTTCATTTTTATTACGCTGGTCAAGGGGCATAGGAATTCTACCATTGTTTGTCCTAGTGTTCCAAATACGGATTTTCCTCTAGGAAGGCCTTCTTTCAAAGTTTTGATTAAAATTTTTCCCTCACTCATAATTCTGCCTGGAGGATGTACCTACCTCACGGTTATCCCTACTGTCTCGATTGATGTTGGCCTGCATGTTGTGTTGAGAGTCCTGCAACTGATTATTTTGGTTCCTTAGTTGAGTCATCTCCATGGATATTTTCTTTATCATCTCCGTCAACTCGTTTAACCAATCTTTCTCAGTATTGCTTGGTTGTGATGCTTGATTTTGGAGGAGAACGGGTTGTGCCACTACTTGGTTATGTCGAACAAGCAAGAATTTGGGCCCTTATAAATATGCTGGCACTAATGGTGGTTGTGCATAGGCCGAGTGTTGGTGAGGCTATAAATAATGAGGAACTGGGGGTTCCTGGTTCATAGGCTGCCCTGGGTGAGGCACTATGGGAAGATGTGGAACTAGATTCATGAGGGGTGCCTAATGCTACAGAGCTTGAGTAAGTCCTTGAATCTGTGTGGGATGAGAAACCTACCCCAAGGAGGGCAGCGAGTCAGAAATATTCTATCCCAAGTCATTGTTGGTTGTGATGGCTTCCGCATAGGCATCCACTAGTCTAGTGGGAGTTGGTCACATCCTTTTCACCAATATTGTTGTGAGGTTATCCAATGTTGCATAGTAAACAGGGAAAGCAATGACAATATTAAACGCATACGAGGCTTGTAACCTAGTACATGCTCGGTGGAACCAGTCATTAAAGGAGCTAATTGTCTTGTTAATCTCCCTTTGGATAGACATAAACTGCTGATACAACTTTGAGGGGTTGATTGGGATCTTGAACTTCTACAAGAAAGCATCCTTTTGAATTTCCCACATGTTAATGGATCCTATTGGCAAGTGGACATACTAGTAAAAGGCCTCCTCCCCCAAGGAGTAGGGAAAGAGTCAGAAAGCAACGTCTTCATGTATGATCTGCATATTCTTTAGGGCTATCTAAAAAATCTTAATGTGTTCTTTTGTTGCCCTATGTGGGTCCCGAGGGTTGAACTTTGTGCAAAAGCCCTTTGGGGTCTTTGGCATATCATGGTAAAGGTTAAAGGCCAGAGGAGATAGATTGTTGCCTAACCACACCATGGGAGGTGGAGGTGGAGGAGGTTGCACCAGATTGAATTGGGGCTACAAAGGGGCAGTAGCAGTTGTAGGGACAACACCCAAGAAAGGAGCTACATTGGGCTGAAAGGCAGCACCTAAGCTATGGGAGATGGCAGCCTGGAAGGCTATTTGAAATGGCTAAGAGGAGGGATGCACTGCCAAGGGTGAAGGAGAAGATGGAGGTGAATGGATGGAAGGAGAGGATGGTGGTGAAGGCGAAACGGGCTAGTCAGATGTATCAGAGGCTGATGCTTCCCCTCTTCTAGCTCTTCTAGCTCAGGTAGGGGGTGGTAGCTCTTGAAATTCCCCTTTGTTTGGTGTGGACCTTAATACTCTGTAAAATATTTTAGGGGAGAATGACCCAGTTCGATTCAGCTTAACTCCAAAGAGGCCCTCCTTCTAGCACCAGTTCTATTGATGGGTGTTTTAGCAATTCTCAACACAGGTAATGCATAGGTGCATCACCTTTCTTGAAAGACAACCTCCTACAACAAGTTGCAAAAAATTATCCCAATGTCTCTCGAGTGTCAGGTCATGACATGCTTGGAATGTCTCAATGGTTTAAATGTGATCTTGTTGGTAATCATAGGGCAGACTTACGAAAGTCAGGATGGAGGAGAATCGGTTCAATTAATGGAGTTCTTTAGGTGGGAAGTCACTTGCATAGTTGTTGCAGGTTTGAATAGCGATCTAAAACTCTTGTTTCAGCTTGAGATTTGGCTTTACAATGTGTAATGAACCTTGTTCAAAGTCACTAATAAACAAAAGGGAAAAGAGCAGGAAAGTTAAGAGGTTCCTAGATCTTAAACTAGCAATAAACAATGACAATGGAGGTTGCTACAGTGGGCCAGCCTTCCCAAGACTTAGTTCCACTTAACCAAGAGAGTCTGCAGTGTCATGAAACTAGTGCAATCTTCTAAGGACTACAGATTTCAGCTTTTCATTCACCATGAACATGAATAAAGAGATGAGATTTGAGTGCAGCAATGATATAAAGTTCAGACTAACTTTGCATAGTTGTATATCATTAATAAACAGCCAAAAGTATGAACTAGGAAGAGCTCAACACCATAGAAATCTTCAACATCAATTAACAACATCTAACTAATCCATTAAAGCAACTAAAACACATAAAACAACAAAGTAAAACTATCCAAATTCACTAACTAGGAGAAGAAGAATCATGAAACATGCAAAGGAACCCAAGAATCCACCAAAGTCAATGATCTATTAATATTCCAACAACATGTCTTTACAACAACTCAACTCTCTTGTAAGAATAAGAGGAGGAGACCCCTATTTATAGTTTTCAAAAATAAAAATGAATGACCAAGATTTAATCTCATAATGTGGTCAGGATTCACTTTACACTAGGGTTTCACCTACCCCCAAATATATAGCAATTTACAATTACATTTTTGTTCTCTTTCCTATTTTGTCTTTTGTAGTAGCATTGTAGCTCTTTTGTCTTTTATCAGATTGTTGTTTTCCCTCTTGGCTATAACTGCACAGTGAGAAACTCATCATCTATCACAAGCTTCCCAGCCTCATTTTGTAATGTGGAATACTCCAAAAATCTTTCGATCAAAGGATGAAGCTTATCCCACTCCAAAATGTCAGATTGAAGCACCTAAAAGTTAAATTTCTTGGATTGACGGGTAAGTGTGTTCCAATCTTCATCATACTTGGCTGCATTATGTGCTACTTATTCTAAATGGGTGAAGGCACAAGTAACAAATCACATAAAATCCATTGTAAGATCACCCGTGGTTCCATTTTCCATTTTCTTATGTAAGAAGGGCCTTATCTTCTCTGGATCTATCTCAGCAGACGACATTTCAAAACTTGTCATCAATTTAAGGTACTCTTTGCATGTCATTCTGATCTCCTTAACCTAATCAAGATCTTGCTCCACTTCATGGAGCACCTACTCTAAGATCCCCTTCCTGTGATCGAGGAACAATCTCCAATTCTCCACAAGCTATAAATCACTCTCCACCATTGCAACATCTTTCTTCACCATTTTCTCAGGCATCTTTAGGATTGCCTCAATTTTAGGATACGTAATCCTGTATATCTCTGAGTAGTCAATGTAGGTTTTCCTTATGTCCTCAAGATACTTCCACACATCTATAAACTTGTTTGTTGTCTGAACAACACGTCTAATGCCCATGTTCCCATTATATAGGACCTTCCAGAGCCAATCTTCAGTAGCCTTGGTCCAACCCTTTCTACTTTCCAAAGTGCTAATATGTCCTTTTGATAGTAGCAGTGGGGTAGCTATTGATGCGGTAGGGAGTTCTTCGATTGAGGACCATTGTTAAATATACACCGTTAAATCTGCCACTTGCGCCTTTAGCTCTTCCTTGGAAGTCTTATCCTTATTAATCTAGTGCACAATGGTGGTGACGGATCCTTGGAGATGATCAATTTTTTGTTCTCTCGTTGCTATCCCAAGGTCAATGGTAGAGATATTGTAGCTGACCCCTTCCTCACCCATTATCGGGGTGGCAATTTGTACCGTTCTCGATCCAGAGGCATCCATGGTCAGTTGGGTTCTAACCTTTGGCTTCTTTTTCTTCTCGGTGTTGATTTGAGATCGAGCCAAAATGGCCTCTAGCCTTGCTTTCGGATCCATGGTGGACGGGGTCTTCTTTTCCAATTGCTTCTCAATCTAATCAAGCATTTGAGTTTTCCTTTTTGGTGATTCATGATCACCTTCTTCCTCATGGGCATGTTGTACTTGCAATGTTTTGTCACCTGAGGTCTCTTGTTGTGGCTTCTCCCCTTCTTCATCTGAATCTTGAATAACTATTGTCACCTTCTTTGGGACTCAACGGCCATATGCTTCTTGGGGCTGTATTCTCTTTCAGAAGCTTCTTCTTCTTCATCATGTCTGGGTTCCTCATGATGTTCTAATTTTGGGCCCTATCTTATTTCAACCTCTTCTTTAGGATTATCCTCTTCATTCTTTTCTTCCTTCCCCTCCTCTTTTTCTTCAGGAAGAGGCATCTCCTCATCATGCCTAGAGCCTTGGTCTTGTTCCCCTATTGGAGGTTCGGTGTCCTCCATTTCTTCATCAATATTTCTTTCTTTTGTGGTGGGTTTTTTTTCAACTTCCTCCCCAACATCTTTGAGTTGTTGGGAAATCTCTTCTTCGACCTCCAAATCAATAGTCTCCACGATGTACTTATGCTCATCATTTCCTTCCTCAGAGAATTGCACTTCCTCATCTTCATGGACTACTTCATCGATCATGAGGTGCTGATATATAGGATGCTCATGGTAGTCATCCGCTTCTTCCTCTAGTTTGTTGCTTGCTTCCTTCTACTACCTATATAATTCTTTAGAGATTTGAATTGTAGCTTCCATTAAAGGGTGCTCAGTAGGAGGAGGAGGGATGGGAAGACCAATTATAGCATGAGCCAATGCGGTCTCCACTATGGGATTTGTGAAGATTCCAGAAAGCTCAGAGGGCATGTTTTGCATGTATTTGGTTAAAGCTTCCGAGAGGGCAAGAGCGGACATTGTGGTCATTGCAGTGGTAGTCGGAAGAGACAAAGATGGGAACATAGATGAGGAAGAGAGTGGGGAAGTAGTGGCAGATGAATAATCTACAGTTATAACTTGTTCCACAGGAGAAGTAGAAGCCATGTGGACGAAAATTTCCACCACAGGTGGGGAGGTGGCAACTTTAGCTTGTGAGATAGGCGGGGTAGTGACGGTAGTAGCATTAATTGTGATAGGTGGGGACTTTGGCTGCTCCTCTCCCTCATGGAGTGGGTCCTCCTGAATAGTGGGCATCCTTGTGAAATTGCCCGACTTCTTTGACTTCTTTGAGATCCCCACTTTCAGGGCTTTTCCCAAAGACTGCTTAGATTTAGGTTGATTTTCAGCCACCTCATTTCTCTTCTTTTATCATGTGTTTGGGGGAGATGTCAAGGTCTCTCCTATCGAGGCAACATCAATAGTGGCACTATTAGTTTCACCCTCATGTCGATCCTCGGGCTCTATGAATGTTAGCTCTACTCCTTGCCGCTTCAATTGATCAATTTTTCCATCAATCCATTGTTTGGTTCTTTCCTCGACAGGCTTGGTAATAATATCAAGGTCATTGACCTCCTCTTCGTTCCAATCTATCAATAGTAGTGGCAAGTTGGAGACAGCATTGTACCTTGGGTCCATCATTGTTTTCTTCTTCAACCACTTGCTCTGGCACAAGAAACATCGTGACCATCTTGACAAAGTAGGTCGTCATGCACATGTACTGCTGCATATGCACATCCTTATCATCCTTTCAATTAGCCCATAATTCTTTGACATTATGTAGGTGGGCATCCTCCAATCCAACCATTTTCTTCAACTTTCCATACAAATCCATCTGTGGTCGGGCAGTGTGGAACTTCAAGTTATACTCGCTCACCTCCTTGTCTGAATAATCTGCACATTAAGAGGTGTGGATTTCATACTGCCCCCAACCAAAGGAGAGGGGGTAAGGAATCCCTACCTTATGCTTGCTTCTCAAGAGGGCATGTGCATGCTTCAGTTGCCGAGAGAGTTCTAACAATATTATTCGATCATTTGGATACTAGGGCAGCTTATATGGCTTCTCTGAGAAACCTTTGGCCCTAATGTATGTAAACTTTGGAAATTGTATGAACAAGAAAGCGAATTGTCAAAGGAAGGCTCTAGCACTATGGAAGACCCTTATTTCGAAGTCACCCCTGAGCAATTTGATGATGTAGCCTATGAATGCGTTGTTAACCTTGTAGTAATCCCTCTTGAAATTTTTGTACTGAAGTAGAGGGTACTTGTCATACACTTTTAGTACCGTTTGTGGATTTGGATTTGGTGCTGCAAATAAACCCCAATATTTGGCATGGTCAGAAAGTAATTATACAAGGTATGATGTCATGTAGAACTTTGATGTTTTCCTCACAACCACAAACTACTCATGCAAGCAATCACTAATCATTTTATCCCAATAGAAATATGTGTCACCTCGGATGATCTCCTCAATAAAATAGAACATCCAGTCCTGAAAGAAGGCCATGGTCAGAAGGCCCATAAATCTTCTTAGAAGATTTACCAAGTCATGGTAATCTTCAAAAAATTCACTTCAAAAGAGTTCTTGGGGCACCTTATTGGTGTTGCCCCTCTTGTCCTTCAGCTAGTATTAGTTGATAAGCCTCTTGCATATGAGGGGGTCTTCATCCCACATCTTCTTGTCGTACTCCTTGGAGGTTTTCTCCATCTCGCTGAAGGTAGGGATGCAAAAAAAATTTCCTATTGACTTGGTGGACAAGTCAGTCAACACATTTCCATCCATGTCTACTATTGTCCTGGTGTCCTCTTGGTATGCCTCCCTGCAAGCCATTAAAAGTTCGTGGGCTATGAGAGTTGGCAGGAATCCTACAGCCTTGGCCAATCCACTGCTTCTGATTTTTTTGGAATTTTTTGTTTTAGGACTGAGCCTGACCCTCTATTTCAACTCATTTATATCTATTGTTGGAATATGCATTAGCTTTTTGGCTTGTTACTCCATCGGCCTTGGTGGTTTTCTTCTTGTTTATGGCATTTATTGCCATACCATGTGTGGTCTCCCTTCTCACTTTGTCTGGCTTTGGCGATTACCGCCATACCACAGGCGGCAAGTCAACTCACCATGGTAGCGTGATGAGACCACCTACGGTGGTGCTAGTAGTTACCACCATACCGCAAGTGGCGGGTCGACTCACCATGGTAGCATGGTGAGACCACCTGTGGTGGTGCTGGTGATTACCGCCTTACCATAGGTGATGGGTCGACTCACTGCGGTAGCGCGGTGAGACCACCTGCAGTTGGAACTGGCAGTTACCGCCATACCGCAGCCAGTGTTCTGACTGACCACGGTGGCTGCAATAAGACCGCCAGTGACCTGGCTAGTGGTTACCGCCATACCATGGCTAGTGTCTTGGCTGACCGCAATGGTTGTGGTAAGACTGCCAATGGCCTGGCTAGCGGTTACCGCCATACCGCAACCAGTGTCTTGGTTGACCATGGTGGCCGCAATAAGACCGCCAGCGGCCTCGCTGGTGGTTACCACCATACCGCGATGGGCAAAGCCAAGCCCAATGGTAGTGCGGTGGAGTTCGAAGGCGAGCTCGAACAAGTTTATCGCCACACTACGAGGTGGGGCCAACAGGGCTGTGGTAGCGCGATAGAAGCTCGGATGAGCTTGGGGCAGAGTTTGACTGAGTTGGACTCAGTGTTAGAATGGTTGGAAAATGGTAGGGCGACATGTGGCAGTTTGGCAGTAGCTGATTGGCCGATATCAAGGAAAAGGCTGAGCTTGGTGGTGTCTTGGGCCAGAGCTCAAGGGAGCTCAAATGGCTTACCGCCATACTGTGAGGCGAGTCGGATAGGGCAGTGGTAGTGTGGTAGATGGATGGGTGAGCTTAGGCGAGCTCATCGCCATACCACGGTTGGGTTGACTGTACTCGGTGGTAACGCGGTAGAAGGAAAATGGGCTCAGAGCTCAGTTGATCGAGCTTGACCGAGTTGGACTGACAGTCAAGCTGCGATAGCGAATGTGATGGCGACACGTGGAAGATCTTTTTGATCTGGTTGGCCAAAGAGTTATTTCCTGATTATAATAGAGTTGTATTATTGATGGAAGGTTGACGGACGTGTCTGCAACTAGTGTTAATGGTTGTGTGGTTCGATGCAGCTATATAAGTGATGCACGTTATCAGGGAATGGTCGTGCTCTTGTAGGTAGGATAGTTATTATCCTGGATGACCGTTGCTAGCAAGGATGGGCTGAATAGGTATGCACACAGTGCAAGATTATATATAATATAGTGTGTAGTTCGAGACAGAGGATGAGCAAAATCAGAGAGAGCCTGAGAGTGTTCGAACTATTCTACAGTGAACACTTTGACTCTTGGATCTGGTATGATGTGAACCTATGAGGCTAAGAGGCTAGGCTGGCCATGAGGCTGGTTGTGATAGTTGTTTGAGAGGAGCTTAAGGAAATCTACATAGTATGTCACTTGGGTGACATTGTAACTGTGTGAGATTCTGGTTTGTGTAGCCTATTTTTCTTTCTCCAGATGAACAAGATGTATTATCCTAAAGAGCATAGCTCTTATTTTGTATTGTAACCTTTTTAGTTACTGAATAATACATGTGAGCTGAATGTTTTGGAGGTGGGATTTTTTACTCGAAAGGGTTTTCCCCACATATATCTGTGTGTTCATAGTTTTGTCTTTCATGGTTATTTGTTTATGTTGAATTTGTTTTTTGCTTGCATTCACTTCTCTCAGAGGATCAATGGGGGATCAACTGTGCCTATTTTCGCTTTATGGTATAGTTGGTTGTGTCTTTGTTGTGATTTTGGATTGAAATCACTACGGAACTGTTCTCTTAGATGCATATCTTGATGACAAAATTGAATCTGTATCCCCAACAAGTGGTATCAAAGCTAGCAGCTTATTGCTCGTGATACCAACAAGTGGTATCAGAGCATGTTTTGTAAGAGTTCTGGGTATTTCTTGGTTGGTGATTGATCCTTTGATGAGTGGAAGTTTGTGCTTCATTGATTCAACCCACAGGTTTGAAAGACGTTGGAGATGATTGGAGTTGGTCATGTTGTTGCAACAAGGTCTGAAGCTCCTAGCTCACAACAAAGTTCCTGATGCAAAGGGTGTGAGATGTGTTCATAACTAAGTTGCATCGAAGCGTGGTGTTCATACTAGGTGTCTATGTGAGAGGCTCCCTGGTGGTATGGACTTGCTTGTGTTGCTGATCAACTATGGAGAGTTTCTCTGGTGCTTTGATTGCATGAAGGCTATGAAGTGACCTTGGTGGTCTGCAACTTCTGGATAGCCTGGTTCTCTTTTGCTTGTGCATGACTATGGTGTTGGAACTGGTATGAAATGGACCTGTTGTTCCTATGTGCATGTTTCTTGCACTTGCATGGTTCAGATTCATGTCTTTGGCTCTGAAGGTTTTGTGTAGATTTTCCTAAAAATTCTATGATGCATGTTCATGTTTCTTTTCATTGTTCTGGTTAACTGTGATGGTTGAGTGTAGACTCATGTGTTGTCTAGATAAGCAGTGAATATGGAGATGCGTGGGTGTTTTGGAAACACTGTGGTTATGTAGGTTTTGCACAGTCAAGGAAAACTTGCGGTTTGTGTGGAGCTGTTGTTTTCTATTTTTCTTGATCCTGGCTTCTGGAGTGTGAATGGATGATATAGCTATAGTTCAACATGGTTTGAGGAGGTGTGATGTCTTCTCTGCATGGGAGTGTTGGTATGAGTTTCTCTTTCAGCATTCTTGTGGTATGTTTTGATGGTTTCCTAGACTATGGTGATTGAGTTGTGGACGTAACTGGCAAATCAGATCTGTCGTTGATTTGGTGTTTGAGTCTTTCTTGTTTGCTTTGGTTGTTCTAGGCTGTCCTTAACTACATGTTTCCTATGGGATAACTTGGAAGTGGACTGTCTATATCCACGAGGTTGTAACTGTGTAGTGCAGATCTATTAGTTGACCTTGTCTGTGGTCACTTATGCACTGGCGTGGTTGTTTTGAGATGAGAAGAGGAATGGTGTTTGAATACCTGAATAGTCAGTTTTCGGAACTTGAAGCATGTGAATCATGATGTCATGGAGAGCTGGATACACTGACTTAGTATAAGCTTTTGACAGTGATGGGGTGGTTAGTCATGGTGCTTGGAAAGCTCAGTGTCACATTGCAATGGGAGTTTTAGCAGTGACTGGTGTTTTTCTTTGGTGTTGCAGTTGCTGAGTTCTTTTGCATCTGCATGGTCACTATTTGAAGTTGTGTAGCATCTTGGAGCCATGAAGGACCTTGGTAGTCTTTGGCTAAGATGTTGGTGGTGCTTGACAGGTGATGTTGGTTTAGAGTTTGTTTTCTTTATGTCATGTATACTCTTGCTTGTGCATTAGAGTTTTGGCATGTTGCTTTTCTCTTGAAGACCATGGACATTTCACTTGAAGCATGGTATCTCCTAATGGGTATGTGTAGATCATGGTGTCGTGATAAGTTCATGTTCTAGGTTTGGAGCTTTGACAGTGGTCTGGGATTTCTCTTTGCTTTAAGTACCTTGGTCATGTGCTGGAGGACTTCATGTTCATTTCAGTGTTGTAGTTTGGAGTTAGCATGAGATGATAGGTTGGTTAGTACTCATGGATGCATGGAGAATAAGGTGAGGCTAGTATTATTATGAGAATGTTGTTGTTACAGTTGAAAGTCCGAGAAGCCTGCACCTTGGTTGAATGTGAATTCAATAGAGACCTTGAAGGAGAATGCTCTTGGGTAAGTCACTTTGGCTTGTATATCTTGGATGAGCATGTTTCTCCTTTTCTTCTTGGTCTACTCAGTAGTGTTCCTGTGAAAGGTATTTGCCCATTATACTTTTCAAGTGTGTTATGCTTTATCTTTCATTGGTATGAATCTTGAGTTGTTGTTTAAGATTCTGGAGGATTCATAATGGAAGATGGAAAGCATGGTTTATCTCCTTGTGCTTTTGAGGACTAACAGGAAATGGTTATATGGGTAAGTCTAGTCTTCTTTGAGGTGCTTACATCCATGGTTTTGTTGGATGTTGTTAAGGTTTTTCCTTTGGGATGTGAAGAAGATCATTCTTGACACAACTGGCATATAGAAGTGTTTGTAGAAGGGCATCTTTGTTGATTTGTTGTTTGTCTCTAATTTGGTCTTGGTCTTCTTTTTTTGTTCATTTGACTTTAGATGTTTGTGAAGCCGTGGTGTTTCTTTCTTCAATTAGTTTTGCAGGAGTTTGGAAGAACTTTGGAAGATAGTTGAGAGAAATGTTCCTTGCAGTAGGTGGTTGCAGGTGTTGCAGATCAGTGTGGATGTTTGTTCCTTGCAGTAGGTGGTTGCAGGTGTTGCAGATCAGTGTGGATGTTTCTTGGAACTACATGGTTACATTTATTTATGCAGGGGTTGGTAGACTTGGTATGCCTGGATCACTTGTGATGGTGCTTTGTTTACATCCATCTGGATAGTACCCTTGCAGTGGGAGTACCTGGATGTGTTTGGTCTTTTGACTGGTTGACACAAGGTGCTTGGTTGCTACTGAGATGGGTGGTTTTATGATGGCATGAGTTCACTATTGGTCATACATTTAAGGTATGGGTGGTTGGATGTTTCAGCATGAGTTTTGGGTGTTGGTTTTCAATCACATGGGTTTGATTAGTAAGTTGAGGGTAGTCAGTTTTATGGTTGTTGTTCGAGCTAGTTGGTTTCTTGTTCTGGAGAATGTTTTTAGTGTTTGCCTTATGTTTTGTTGTTGTTGCTTTGTTGCCTGTGCTGCCTAAAGGGCCTTTTGCTTTCATTCTTGAGACTAGTGCATATTCACCTTGGCGTGTTCTTGTGTTTGGAGCTGGTGCCTGAGATGGTGGACATTTTTGATGTCATTGCAGAGGTCTTGGTTGGAGCGTGGATGCATGGTTTTGGTCCTTGCTCGGATGTTTGGAGGAAGCCTGAAATTCTGCATCAAGTGGGAGTTTGTTGGAATATGCCTTAGCTTTCTGGCTTGTTACTCCATCGGCCTTAGCAGTTTTCTTCTTGTTTATGGAATTTATCGCCATCTGTGCGCGGTCTCCCTTCTCACCGTGGTGGTCGCGGTAACGCTCTTTTGGTCTGGCTTTGGTGGTTACTGCCATACCACAGGCGATGGGTCAACTCACCATGGTAGCGCGGTGAGACCGCCTGCGGTGGTGTTGCCAGTTACCGCCATACCGCATGTGGTGGGTTGACTCACCGCGGTAGCGTGATGAGACCACCTACGGTGGTGTTGGCGGTTACCACCATATCATAGGCAGTGGGTCGACTCACCGCAGTAGTGCGGTGACACCGCCTGCGGTCGAGACTAGTGGTTACCGTCATACCGCAGCCAGTGTTTTGACTGACCGTGGTGGCCATGGTAAGACCACCAGTGGCTTGGCTGGTGGTTACTGCCATGCCGTGACTAGTGTCTTGGTTGACTGCGGTGGCCGTGGTAAGACCGCCAGTGGCCTGGCTGGCAGTTATCGCCATACCCTGGCTAGTGTCTTGGCTGACCGCAGTGGCTGCGGTAAGACTGCTAGTGGCCTAGCTGGCGATTACCACCATACCATGATGGGCAAAGCCAAGCCCAGCGATAGCGCGGTGGAGTCCGAAGGCGAGCTCGAACAAGTTTATTGGCATACCGCGAGGTGGGGCCAACAGGGCTGTAGTAGCACGGTAGAAGCTCAGATGAGCTCAAGGCAGAGTTTGACCAAGTTGGACTCGGTGTTACAACGACTGGTAAATGGAAAGGCGACATTTGGCATTTTGGCAGTAGCTGATTGGCCGATTTCAAGGAAAAGGCTGAGCTGGGTGGTGTCTTGGGCCAAAGCTCAAGGGAGCTCGGATGGCTTACCACCATACCACGAGGCAAGTTGGATAGGGTAGTGGTAGTGCAGTAGATGGTTGGGTGAGCTCGAGCGAGCTCACCGCCATACCACGGTTGGGTTGACTGGACTCGGCGGTAATGTGGTAGAAGGAAAATGGGCTCAGAGCTCGGTTGATCGAGCTTCACTGAGTTGGACTGATAGTCAAGTTGTGACAGCGAATGTGATGGTGACACGTGGAAGATATTTTTGATCTAGTTGGCCAAAGAGTTATTTCCTAGTTGTGATAGAGTTGTATTATTGATGGAAGGTTGACGGACGTGTCTGTGACTAATGTTAATGGTTGTGTGGCTCGATGCAGTTGTATAAGTGATGTACGTTATCAGGGAATGGTCGTGCTCTTGCAAGTAGGATAGTTATTACCCTGGATGACTGTTGTTGGTAGGGATGGGTTAAACAGGTATGCACACGATGTAAGATTATATGTAATCTGGTGTGCAGTTCGAGATAAAGGATGAGCAAAATCAGAGAGAGCCTGAGAGTGTTCGAACTATTCTACAGTGAACACTTTGACTCTTGGATCTGGTATGATGTGAACCTATGAGGCCAAGAGGCTGGGCTAGCCCTGAGATTGGATGTGATAGTTGTTTGAGAGGAGCTGAAGGGAATTTATATAGTATGTCACTTGGGTGACATTGTAACTATATGAGATTCTAGTTTTTGTAGCCTATTTTTCTTTCTCCAGATGAACAAGATGTATTATCCTGAAGAGCATAGCTCTAGTTTTATATTGTAATTATTTTAGTTACTGAATAATACATGTGAGCTGAATATTTTGGAGGTGGGGTTTTTTACCCGAAAGGGTTTTCCCCACGTATATCTGTGTGTCCATAGTTTTGTCTTTCATGGTTATCTGTTTATGTTGAATCTACTTTTTGCTTGCATTCACTTCTATCAGAGGATCAATGGGGGATCAATTGTTCCTGTTTCCGCTTTATGGTATAATTGGTTGTGTCTTTGTTGTTATTTTGGATTGAAATCACTAAGGCACTGTTGTCTTAGATGCATATCTTGATGAAAAAATCGAATCCATATCCCCAACATCTATCTATCCCAGATTAGTGTCTGAGATCTCCTTCCATTATGTAACGATCTTGGAGTTAAGGGATTCCCCTTGGAACTTGTACTTCATTTGGTCTTTATGCTCCTTGCCTCAAGGTAGTTTTACAATTTTCTTTCCTTTGTCTTTCTCTGCGACTACTCCCGAGGATCCAACAGCTGCTTCCATATATCCTGCAACCAAAGGAGCAGTAAATGATTCAAGCATAAAATATGAGGAACGTTAGCCAAAATCCTACAAAATAGTGTTAGATCAAACAATTTCACTTAAAGATCATAAAAATCCCACAAGAATCATCTTTGTCTTTCGTTTGGATGAATTTGGGTAATGCGGGCCTAAGGGTGCGGACTTCCCTAGGCCAGTAGTCATTTTGGAGGCAACAGAGATAGACGGCACTGGCAAGACAGACCTCCGCAGACAGAGTCCCACCAGGCGGGACCCATAGGGTCAGAGGACGACGGACATTAGGATGTGGGTTGGGAGGCACAGAAGGACGCGAGGGATTAGTTGTTTGAAGCGACAACCAGAGCACGATAGTCTGCTAGGGGAAACTCATGGCGTTGGCTCCACAGAGGGCCACAACTTCGTTGATTTATTATTTCAAAGTTTAGAGGCAAAGGGAAGGCCAAGTTTCGGGCAACGAGCGGACGGGGAGCATGGCAGGGTCAGGACAGAGCCCCAGTGACGACAACCCGATGGACGAGACCCGCTTCAGACTTGGCACTCGACGATTTTCATTCCGCATTTTAACAGTCGTGGTGGGGTCATAACCCAAAGGGTAGAACGTTAACCATCAAAAGCCATTAAAGGTAGCGGGTTCTTCATGGCAGCCTGCAGATGGAAGTTTGCGAGGGGGGGGTCTGAAAAGAGGTTGGCACTTGGTCGTTCTAGGGGGGCAAATGGAATTTGGGCAACAAAGTCAACCCTGAGATTCGAAGGTCGGGAGGATGGGCGATAGAAGCAGTTTGGGACGACAAAGCACCAATGGACTTCCCTAGGCGGATGTCTGTGAGGCAGGACTCGAAATGGATCAAGATTGAGGTCGCATAAGAGCTTGATTTTATGGGCAATTGATACGGCGGGACCCAGTCATCAGGAGGCCATTAGTGATTAGTTGTTTTAAACGGTGAAGCCAAAAGGAACTCCACGTGAGGAACTCCATGCCTGGGGACCCAAGAAGGTTAATGGCCTATCATTTCATCTTGTGCATTTTAACGATGTTTTAGACGACTAAGAAAGTGGGGTCCTCCCGCGAAAGCGAACCCGGCAGAGGAGTTCGCCATTTTAAAGTTTACTTTATTTTCAATGGTAGGAAGCGGTGAAGGAAGGGTCGCAGGTCCAAAAGAGGTGAAAGCCCTAGTTGAAGAATAGTGGTGGAGAGTGCTAGTCCCATAGTCGGTGTATGGATCTAGTTTGAGTTTTATCAAGATTTTATGATATGGGTTTTGTAAGCCTTGGTCGGTTGCAATTAATTATTAAGTTTTCTTCCCTTTAAATTCATCACTTTTGCAAGGAATCGAAGAAAACATGAAGTGGAGGGGAAAACCTACCTCACAAATTCGATGAATGAGGTCGAGAAATAGCTAGCAGATGATTTGAATTGTCAGTGACACTCGTTGGGCATGAAGGCGGCGCTGGAAGCTAGCTCTGACTCCTCTCTGATTGACTAACTGGTGAAAATGACATCTAGAAATGGCCTATTTCTAGAAAATGGTGCATTAAATGTAACCAATTAATGATAGTACAACAGCCAGAAAGTTCGTAAAAAATCATTTTAAAAACGACCACGGAAGGGTTGGACTCTGATGGGTGGAAAGCAGTCGGTGCTCGACCGTTGGGTTACTCAGCGATAATAAACAACATCGAGGATATCGAGTTCCGCGGAGCGGAAAGCTGTTAAAGATGGGTTGTTTGGAACAGCTGCGGGGCGACGAAAACCTGCAAGGAGTAGCTCAGCTGGGCAGACCCAACGAGTTCAAAAGACACCAATTTAGAAAACAAAGGCAAACAACCAAGGGAACTTCGCGAAGGCCTAAAGCCTTGAAAATTTGAGGGGGGAAAAACATGGTCAACTCAATATGACTTCTCTAAAGCTCATTGACCACTTAGAACACCAAAATAGGAGCATGCAAAATGAGGTAGCGACAAAAGCGATTAGGCAAAGTGAAAAGAAAGAGGGTCCCCATTTTGAATGGGGCATGTGTGCTAAAGGCACAACAGTTATATTGGGTCATGTGAATAAATTATCTAATTGATTATATCTGGAATTGTGTAGGCCTTCATTAGGATTACCCCTCCATTGTATTATTATGAGGTGGTCTTTATAAATGAGGTGATTATCATTTTAAGATATGTGTAAAGTACGATATTATATTTGGGATCTCTTGGAGATATAGCGTGGAGTGGCTTCTTCCCTAAGGAGTATTATATGGTGTTACCCTACCTTAAGATTTTACTCTATTTCAACATATATGTGATATTAGGGCATATTGGCCCACAAACATCTCTTACACAATGTGTTATCTATATTTTGCATTTTATTATTTCCATTATTATATATTTGCATCTTATCAAAGTAATCCAAAATTTCATGCTATCAATATGGTTAATACTTGGCCTTTAGTTTTATATTTTATGGTTCCTCTTATCCACCATTACAAGACACCAATAGACTTCCCTATGGAATATATTATCTCCCACTTCTCTTTTATTTTTCGTTGCATCTATTAGCAATTTCTTGCACACTCAAATCAATATATCAAGGAATTGTGTTTCATAGGATAACATGAGAAATCATAGCTAGGAACAATTGATTTTTTGAATGAACATTGGTTTGAAAATATTATTTTGATTCATTATTCTAATTCAATTTTAATCAAAATAATGAATCCAAATAAATATTGATTTGCATGTCTTAATTATAAAATATTAGTATGGAGACACTATTTCAATTGGAATCTAAATAGAAATTAATGTCTAAAACTAGTAAAACAAGGTCATTATTTTATATTATAATATAAATTAAACATTTATTAGGATAATAAAAATAATAGTCATTTATTGATATTTGTTACTAGAGACATAATTTATAATCAAGTCAAAACTATAAGTTACAAGTTGTGATTAATATAACCATTGTATCTAGATAAATAATTCAAGATCATTATAAATTCTTGGAATTTTTCCCCAATACTAATCTTAACCAAAATAAACAAACTACAAGGTAAATTACACATTCACATTGAAAACATAAAGCACATTTTTTGTAAATGAATTATGTTTGAAATCAATAAATTTCCATTTAGTCATTCAACTCTACATATTGCAAATTGCAAATTACACATTTGTAATTTGTACTTAGTGTTATATTTGTAAATTTGTAAATAAACAAGGATTAAAAATTGAAACTACTTGAAAATTTTATTTTTTTACCTTTTCGGGTTTGCATTTCACTTGAACAAGGCTAAGTTATAAATTTGTTGGTTTACTTTCTTGTATTTTTTGGAAAGTTGCATAATGAAGGCATGGAAGTTAATCAATTGCATTAGTGAACGAACATATATGCAAAAATACCTATATAGAATGTCTACATCTTAGCTAGATAATATAGTGTTGTGTTTATTCAATTACAATAGAAATTACAAAAGCATAGCTCTAATTATATTTTTGCATTTGTAACAAAGTAGAGTAGCTTTCCTTTCTACAAATTTACATACCTTGTTAGAATATTAAAATTCTAAATACATCCAATACTATTTTGAAAGAAAAATCAAAAGTGAATCTTAGGTCATCATAAATCACACACACAACAATTCATGTAAAACCCATGTAGTTTATGAGTGATAGAATAATTGAGGGTCTTGGGGTCTTAATTAAATGTATCTTGTAGACCTATGTAAGAGTTGGCATTTACCTCCACCCCATCCCATCTTTGATCATTGGTCAATCAAAAGCCTTAAATGAATAACAAAGGATCACCAAAGATCACTGATTTCCTAGTGTTTTTGACAAATCAAGGCAATTGCATGGACCTCCACTAGTTGTACTTTTGACCCTTAGCTAGTTGGTCTAAGTCAGATCCCTAGGCACTATACTTGTTTCTAGTGTGTTTTTATGGATTTCTTTAGTCCATGCCCATAATGTTGCACACTACAGTTATTTTTGTATGCATACAAAGAATTATGGTCACAATTATATCCATTTTTACATAGATCATAACAAAAGATCTAGAGAGCAAGCCATGTCCAATTCCAACATCAAACAAAGATTGTAGCAACCACAAAAGAATATCTTATGTCAAAATGACTAAGCTTTACAAAACCCTCTTCCATTATTTTAACTCTTATAACAACCTCTTATATTTCTTTAATTTAAATCTCAAAATATATTCTAATTTTTATCATACTTTATATTTATACTAAATTATAAATTTAAAAACTAATTAAAATAAATAAAACTATCCATTTTAATTTTTTTAAATACATTTTATTTAATTACTAACTATGATAGTCCCTACCAGTGGCTTTCAAATAAACATATTAAAATAATAAATTATATAAATTTCTAATACCAAATTATAGTACTTCTCATAATTACTAGACCCAATTGCCCCATAAGACTAGCTTTCAATATCATCATTTCTTTATCTTCAAATTTTTTCAATGCATTGAAAAGAAGTACATTTTATCTAATTACTAGTTATGATAGTCCTTACCAATACCTTTCAAATAAACATATTAAAATAATAAATCATATAAATTTTCAATACCTAATATTACTACTCATAATTACTAGATCTAGTTTCCCATAAAACTACCTTTCAATATCATCATTTCTTTATCTTAGAGAAATTTCTAACGTATTGAAAATCAATCATTATTCAATTAAAATACAAGAAAAACATTCAAAATCATAAACTTTCTCAACTCAATGCCACCCACTTCTCCTCCTATTTGAGGATTGATTCTTAGTGTACTCAAGCTGTCAAGATCCATTGAGAGCATAATAATTAGATTCTCATTCCTATATCTTCATGAGACTCCCAAAATTCAAAGCATCTAGAATCTTCATGTGCCTTGAACATTCTATCAACTTCATCTCTTAATCCACGGGCTCCCCCTCCTCATCTCCTAATCCACTACCCCCCTGCTCATCTCCTAGTCTACTAGCCCTTATTCATCTCCTAGTCCATTGGTCGCTGCTCATCTCCTAATCCACTCACCCCTACTCATCTCCTAATCCATTGACCCCTGCTCATCTCCTAATCCACTGCTCCCCGTCCACTGACCCCATCATCTCCTAATCCATTGGCCCCTGCTCATCTCCTAATCCACTGACCCCATCAGCTCCTAGTCCATTGGCCCTGCTCATCTCCTAATCCACTGGGACCCTTGGTGTTCTCTTTACCCTCCTTGTGGTTGTGGGAAGGGGGCATAAATGGCCCATCGACCGTCCCGGCATAATAGGAGACTACTTCTACTGAATACGCTCTAGCTTAGCTGTTGGTGACCAAGCACTTGATCCAAAAGTCCAACCCCTAACGTGCATAATATTTTCCTCTAGCGGACATTCGATATAATAACTTTGTTTTTATTTGTGGAGAGGGAAGAAATATTAAGTTAAACAGCTGTCTAACTTTTGTCTCCATTTGTCGGAAATGACTTGATTAGCTGTATTACTGCTATTTAAGACGTAAGTATAATATAATATGGGACATTTTGAAACTTCCCCAATCTAAACGAAACCGATATTTTTATTTTATTTTTGTAATACGACGGTGGTTAGATATTTTCTTATTCTGTCTTAATCTCAATTAGACGTGCCGACTTATCATGCATGTATAATTTCTCTTGTTCTCTTCGTAAATACGTTTCTCTATATTTTTATATTATATAATAGGGAAGCAAGTACAAGTATAGAATGGACTACAAGGTTCTTGAAGTTTAAATGATAAAAATAATATAAAATATATTTTTAAAATTTAATTTTAAAAATAGAATATTCTCTATGAAATAATTCTTCAAGTGAAATTGGGTTACATCATTTCGATTTTTTTAATAATATTTAAAAGGGCATAATAGATATGACTTCTACGAAGGTCTTGTATAGATTGTGTAATCTTATGAAAATCTTTAGAAAGGGAAAATCAAAATCATTTAGGTCAAAATCTGATTTTCCAATCTCCAAGTATAGGTAGATGGATTTAAAAATAAAAGAGGTTTGACCTTTTCTCTTTTCTGTTTAGAACATTGTCATGAGAATTTGGCATAATCATTATTTACAAATCTAGTACCTAACAATATGGGATCCGAAAATGACTTCAGATTTGGAAAACTAAACAAGCAAAACAAGTTGGAACTTTTGTTTTTTTTTTGCACGTACACCAAGTACCCATACACATTCGTAAGATGTTGCTTGTTAGAAATTAGAATTTATATATACTCTTTATGAACATTAGATTTGAATATCTAATCTCTACTTTTATGATTAGTTTTAATAGTTTTTTTTTTTCAAGATATTTCGAAGGGGTCTTCTTTAGCTTAGAGTCAAGAGGAGTATCTATTTCGTCAAAATCCGTCCAGGGCAGATCCAATAGTTTTCATAGTATTAATATCACAATATGTGAAGAAATAATGGATGGAAAAAATAAAATCCCTTTTACATTAAAAAAATAAATAATGATAATAAGATTATTATTTTAGTGTTTTTGATTGAATAAAATAAAATTATGAAAAGGAATAATAGTCAAAAAGATTGTAAAGAAATGTACAAGATTAAATAGAATTATATATAATAATACAACAAAGAAAAATAAATAATAAAGGTTATGCATTATAGTATAGAGTAAGGAAATGATTGAAAGAGTCGATTAGAATTTATTTAGTATATCTTTGGTAGTCACTAATAAAAATCAACAAAAGTATTTTTTTCATTTGATGAAAAAGTGATAAGGACCACCTATATAATATATTAATAAAAAAAAATTAACAACAAAAAAAATAGAAATGAAGCCACCGTGAACATAATAACTCAAACATCAAGGACATAGTTTCCAGTAAAATTCAACATCTAGCCAAAAAAAAAGGAAACTTAAACCAACCCCCACCACTAGAACTAGCCTCATTAGAGACCATAGATTGTACTAAAAAAATATCTTTATGGACCTTCTCTATGGTATGCATGATTAGAAAATATAGAGCATTAAAAAAATATTGACATATGAAACAAATCATCACCAATATTACATTGAAATAAATCTAGGATAAAGAGAAAATTTTTCATCACCATCCTAAAGAGCATATCTTGTGGCAAGAAGAACATAGTAAAGTAGAGGAGATTCTAGAAGTAGGGAACACAAGAAGAGACCACTAATATCAACAACATTGCTCATTGCATTGTATGCTTTAAGTGCCTCCTTCAAACAACTAAAGGGGTAAATAGAAGGTTGAAGGGAATTAATAATGATAAATTTCACTATTTGATTATTAACAACCATATCCATAGCTCTAGAGAGGAAATCTGATGCATCATATAAGAAGAGTGAATTGAAGGAGTTGTAGAGAAGATCTAAGTTACCCACAATCATGTGAATAAAATTATCATGTACCTAGGGATCTATGATATTATAATGTATTTAGATGGATGGAATTATTGACATGTGGCACACATTCCTTAGGTTAGTTATATTGGATCGTTTCGATAAATTGTGTAATTATTTATATCAAATGATCAATGGACCTTCATTAGGATTGCTCCTCCATTGTATTATTAGGATGACTATATATTCAAAAGGTGATTATCATTGTAAGGATATGTGTGGAGTATGATACTATATTTAGGATGTCTTGGAGATATATCATGGAGTGGCTTCTTCTATAAGGAGTATTGTACAATGTTACACTACCTCAAGGGCTTACTCTATCTCTACATATATTGGATATTAGGGCATCTTGGCCCATGAACATCTCTTATGTTGTGTGAGATCTATCTTATTTATTATACTATTTCATTATTATATTTATGTGGATCTTGTCAAGTGGTATCAAAGATATGATTTGGACAAAGGTGGAAAAAACCCTAGTTTTAAAGTTTCACCTATATTTACCAAATAGATTTGATTTTTTTATATTATTTTACTAGCATTGAAGAATCAAATAAGGTAGGTAAATTTTTTTAAGAAATTAATCATCATTATTAAGTGAGTTATTTCAATTTTATGAGTTTTCATAAATTCTCTTTCTAGGCCGCAAATCAAGGTATTTTTCTATAAAAAATTAAACATTTTTAAAAGTCTCATCAAAATTCATTAGGAGTCTCTCAATTTAATTTTATATTTTGAGCCTAACTATATCATGAATTAGTTAGATCAAAGTTGGGTCAACTATATGTGGTAGAATGGCAATCTATTGAAACCATTTTTTCTTAAACACTAGTTTCAATGGATGTTCCTACTTTTGATGGAAGTGATGATGCATTAGAATGGTGGTACAAAAGTAAAATGTATGAGGGTAAAACTACAATATGGTAATTAATTTTTTTTATTATTATTAAGAGGTGAAGCTAGCCTATGGTATGTATCGTCAAGTAGAAGGATATTTCTTCTTTGGATGAACTAGAATTTAAGCTTTCTTTGATATCTATGGGCTCCAAAATAAGGAGAGGAACAAGAGGAGTAAGAAAATAAATAAGAGGATGGAGAGGAAGATAAAAAATAAGATGGAGAAGGAAAATATTTGGAACAAGGAGAGGATACAAATACATGCACTTTAGCTCTAATGAAGGAAGATTTGATCCTTTAATTACATGGATGCATTCAAAAGGAAAAGAGTATTGTTGCTATTAACCCTATCAATAATTTTATAACTTCATCAACATGGAATTAGCCAAGAAGATACATGTACAATAAAATAACATCAAGGACATATAAATATCATGAATAGATTTATTTATTTTTGAAGATTTAAATCTCTTAATGGATGAGTTGTATATTATTCTCAATTACCCTTGGTTGCAATCCTTGGGAACACTAAACATCATGTAAAAAACTCAAAAATACAACCATGAAAATTCTTAAGCATCAAATAGGATAAACACCTCAATACTAACAAAATGGTATGAGTTAAACATTCTAACAAATTTAATTAATTTTCATGATACACTATCACAATGATATGTAATTCATGTAATTGATATCCAATAAGAGTCCACATAATATATCTAACTCCCACTCAAGTAGTATAATAAGGATTTACGTACATAAGTACATTATAATAATATGAAAGTCTCACAAATATGTGTCTACTACTCAACAATGAAGATAACATCATTTCATAACCAAGATATATAGGGGGTCAAAAATACAACCCTCATACATGATCTAGTAATATAATGGATCCTGATACCAACCACATAAATACAAGTGGTCTAGAAATAATGTACGCCATAAGAGCATATGAAGAACTCCAAGATCAATCTACAAGCTAATCCTCTAATATATCATGCTTTTGTTGCTAATTGGGGAAGGGTTTTAATCCATCATGAGGATGTCTCTTTCCTCCCCATCCATCAATTAGGGTGAATAAGTAACATTCATAATCCAAAGTGTGGTACAGAATAATCTTTATGATTATCTTTCCTAGTTCATTCCTTTAGTAACACACATCATTCACATGGAATCATAAATCCAAAAAATTCAAAATACATGAAATAGATTTCACAATGCATATTCTCTATAATAGGCACATACCATATAATAATTTTAAGATAACTAATATTTGTAACAAATCCTTTCTAGAATCTAATACACATACAAATGTAAGGATATGAACAAGCTAAAATATGTCTATCAATGAAAATAAAATGTCCTTTAAACCTTGTAAGGTTAGACTTAGTACAATACATCCAAGGCCATATACAACATCTACATGAATTAGTACTCACATCCCATACTATGAAAGCTCTCTTCATGTGATGTTATATATCTCTCTATTAATACATGTTCAAGGTAGGCCTACATTCATCCTAACCTTTACACAACACAAGTATCAAAACATACCAATATCAATCATTCAAATATACAAGCACACACAAAAGAGAACACACATAAAAATGTACACATAAAGAAAGTGCACATAATAAACATAGAATACAAGCAACTCACATAATATAAAATATATATAACAATGACACTCACATAAATAAAGAAATACATGGAATCCACAAATATGAAAACACACCTAATCCCCAAGACCCATCCAAATAACATCTCCCAAATATGCAATGTACCCAAGTACCACTTCCTAACATAAGACAAGAAGGCTATTTATAGATACTATATGAACAAATAATTTAACTATTTATACTAAAGGAATAAAGCAATAATGAAACTAAAACATAGTCAAATGATCACAACAATAGAGTAAAAAAGCGCTCTGCATGAGCTGGAGTCTTGCCTTGAGCAAGTCTGGTTGGAGGGAAAACAGTGACAATTGGCAATATTTTTCTAGCAAGAAAGAATGTCTTGAAATAGATACTTGCCAATAGATTATGATGCGACTACAAAGCATGTTGACTTGATGCTTCTACTGGACAAAATTCCTTAATCGATAGCGGATGGCATGAGACTCGTATGATAAACGTACAACACCGTTTATATAGCATATATAGGACCAAAAACATTAGTCTTCTACAATACAAGCGCCAAAGTAACCGTCTTTGGCCTGTGTACTTAATAGTAATTGTTTCCTGAGTATATATTTGAAGATGAAAACAATTTCAAGATTACATCCCCACTACTAAAAAAGATTATCAAGAACACACTGTTGCTATGTACAAATTAGAGTTAACAGAAATGAATCACATTTAGGGGGGGAGAAATAAGTTGCACACCTGGCACTTTAGTATGTGAAGTGTATACCTTTACTGCACTTTGAAGTAGTCTTCCGAGAAAATAAGGAGCTTTATTTAGTGATCAGAGAAAGGAGCTTTACGATTTCTTTAACTATAACAGCAAAATTGAATCCGAAAATTAATACTGATCACAACAACTACAACCTGTAATCTTAATATCAAAATCAGAAATCTTTATATACAACTTCATATACATTGATTATTGGCAAATCTAGATTGTAGTAGTCAAAACATATCAAATACACGCATGCGAAGTTTTAACTACATAATTAATTTTCTTTAGCTTTTGAAGAACATATCGCAGGGGAAAAGTGTACTATATAAAAAGAGGATCTCCAAGAAGACAAATTAATTCTTTCAAATTTCATTTAAGATTTCAAAAAAAAATCACAAATATCTATGGAAATTCCACCACCATCAGACCACATTTCTTTGAGGTATTTTTTGGAAAAGTTCGATGCCTTGTCTATACTATTGCCTACTGCGCTTCTAAGATAACCATATGTTGTTGAGGGTTTTAGGTTTGTTCAGTTTCTCTAGCCGTGATGAGGTCTGAAAGTTGTAATATATTCCTCTAAAATGTTCACATCTACTTATCAACATACCATGGTAGTCGTTAATAAGAATGCAATCCCATAAGAGATAAGGTGCATGTTCACTTTTTAGTCTTACATTTTTTGTGAAATGCTACCTTGTGTCAAGGGACATTCTAGGAAAATGCATGTACAATTTGTTATGATAATGGTGACCATAGAAGGCGGCAATGTCTAGAGAAGGTCATAACAAAGGTTAAATGAATAGAAGACAAAATAAATATTGTTAGAATGGTGCCTTTGCTAGAAGATAAGAGCTCTATGAAATGGTGAAGCTGAACAACCATTAAAAAAAATCCTAAGACCTGGACAACCATTAAAAGTCTACAATAGTTTTTGTGAAGGCATGATGGCCAATAATTTTGTTATGGAAAGAAAAATGAAAGATCAAGGTTACAGAGCTATGAATGTTAATAAATAGCTCTATTTGTTGCGCCTCAATAAGCATGGTAAGAGACACAAGGGAATTGTGTTTTAAAAATAAGAGCAGGGCATTGAGGAACAAAGGGACAAACCATGGAATGTAAAGAACAGTCACCATGATCATTAGAGGGTAGTGAAAGATCCCACAGCATAGTGTCATCAAAGAATGAAAGTAACAATATTCCACTCTTTTTGTTGGCATCAGCAAAAACACAACAATCCACTAACATCTTCCAGCACACAGGTATGAGGAAGAAAAGAACTAAAAGGAAATTAAAGATAAATCAATTACTAGTAATGTGTTATAAAGAAAAAAATTATCAAGAAAAAAAGATTATGGATTCTTAATGTCTTGCATTTACCTTGATTTTTTACTATCAAATAAAGTATATGTTTGGAAATGCATCCTAGGTACTTGAAATTGGTTCATAGTCAGTGTTTGCTCTTCTATAGTTGGTCTGTGTGTTTTACAATGCTTGTATTTGGCAAAACACACATTTTAACAATATGTAGTGGATTGTGAGCTTGTATAAGGTTTGCAAAATACAATTAAGGAACAAGTCAAAGCAAATTGGAGCATGTCACACAAACTTGTAACCTCCTTTGTATGCTCTGATGGTTGCATCCTTCATCGTATTTCATGGTCATTGTCCAGTCCTTTGACTGTTACTTCATCAGCTTTATTTCTTCCCCCCTAAATGTGATTCATTTTTGTTAACTCTAATTTGTACATAGCAACAACATGTTCTTGATAATCTTGTTTAGTAGTGGGGATGTAATCTTGAAATTGTTTTCATCTTCAAATATATACTCAGGAAACAATTACTATTAAGTACATAGGCCAAAGACAGTAACTTTGGCGCCTGTATTGTAGAAGATTAATGTTTTTGGTGCTATATTGTTTTGAATAGTGGTTTTATGAGTGAATTGGAGACAGTAATCAACATCGCCTCTTTCATATTGTGATTTTTTTTTATTACAAATTTTGTGAGCTGTACACTTGTGTGAGGTGATAATTGTGGCAAGAATATGTCAATCAGTTTATTGTTGCTATCATTTGGTCATGCTTATCAACCAAGTCAATATGAAGAATTGGTACTTTTGGCTGCGTTGCAGCGTTTTTGGTAGCAGTAGGGCCATAAATGACTAGGATATCACCTTCGAAGGCTACAACTGATTGTTTTGTACAAATATCAAGTATGCTTGCAGCTTGATGGCTGAACATGTTCTATCTTCATCCTATAGATTGCAATGTCAACAATGGTGGAAATTGAATGAGCAAGTGACCATGTGAAAAAATCAAGTTACATATGACGTAAATGTAATAGAAGACTTGCCTCTTTTGTTCTTGGTTGTCACTTGAGCAAGTAGCATCATTTGTAGGGGTGCCTACATGACTGAGCAAAAAGTGTTAGAAGGCATTGCTAGTGAGCATTAATGGCAAATGCATTATTCTAATCCATGGAAAAAGCATATTAAGAATGTCAGTACATATTTTCATTCTTTGTCCGTTTTTTGAAAGGTAGGTTCTCTACAACCTTTGACTGGTCCATGTTGTGTTGTCCAGCAACTGTGATTGTTGTCTTCCAAGAGCTCCTGGTAGCATATGCAATGACATATTTGTGCAATGAATCAATTAAAACAAATTTAACAGAAAACATTAATGGCAAGTAACCTAGTTTTGAAGCTTGTTGGTGTCAAGTGCAAGGCATTTACCTATTTGAAGAGGGTACTGGTGCTAGAGTATTGAATCTTTAGCTAGTCAAGGACAAGCTTCCATCAATGGGATTGAGAATCAGTTACAGTGTTTGGAATCTTCTTTCCTGGCAGTACATGCAATGACATGTTTGTGCAGTGAATGAATCGAAACAAATTGAATTAAAAAAAGCTTAACAATTAATTGAAATCAACTTTTTAATTCTAAAAATATCGAAATAGCTTAGCAATCACTCATTTTGTCAGTTTCCTAATTTTTTTCCCAAGTTCTACAATATTCCCATTAAGATCTTTTGAACCTTTCCAGTTTCTATCCTTGTTATATTTTTAGCAACATCAGTTTATACAACAACTAAGTTTGCAATCTGAATGTCCAGCCCTGGTAATATTTTTGGCTTCTCTAACTATTTCAAGGCACATTGTCAAACACTATTTCAACCTTCTCATTTGCACTATAATTTGTCAAAAGACATTTTTGGCTAAAGGGGTTCTGGTCTTGAAAAAGCATTCCTATTAAGGTTATTATCCCAATGTCTTTGTGAGATGTAGTCAGAATCGTCCATTTATATTATTTGTATTTATAGGACAACATGCTTAACTTGAAGAGGTCTACAAAATGGTGTATAGGAACATATTTCGAGAAACTTTCTGTCAATAAGATTGTATAGTTCAGATTTCAAAAAAGAATCTGCATAAAGAAACATAAACATGAAACTTAAAAAATATGCTCTCATGAGAGTCAATGTGGGAAAATTGTGATACCTCTTAGAGAATATATTCTTTAGTACTTTTCTGTCTTCAAGAACAATATTTCCAGCTTCAAGTCTTTAAATTTCAAACATATCTTAGGAGGACACATACATGCAAGTCACTGTGTGGCATTCTGTAGAACAAATTTCTGAACGTATGATAAATGTAAAAGAAACAAAACATGAAAATGTAAACCTAAATTCTCAAAAAGAACCAGATCAACTAATGAGAGAAAACATTGCATAGAAAGGAAAAGAATAAGGTCGCTAACCTTAGCCTTGCATATGACCTTGATAGCAACTGACTGGCTAGACCATACTTCGTGGGGAAATTTTTGTTGAATCCAAAGCTCTTGTCCAAAACCACCTTGGTCTCACTCCCTTCAGGAATTGAATCCTTGTTAGGCTTTACCGAACCGTGTCCTCTTGCAAGGACAACCTTAATATGCTTTGCAGGAGATGGCGGAGTGAACGGCCACTTGAAAAACCGTCGTGGAGTTGAATTCATCAGAGAATTGAAAAAACTGATGTTACTATTATTTGCAGGGCTAAGGCTATAGAAAGGAAAAGGTGAGGGTTTGCTCATTTCGTCAATTGATGGAGATTCACCAACAAAGGGTTTTGAAAGATATATGGTACCAGAGGAAGTACATGTTGTTGTCTCACAAAATGCCCTCAAAATAACACTATAAAGTCAAAAACCTCGCTAGAAAAAGCTCTCCTTGTCAATTGAAACTCTAAAAATAGGCCAAAAAAATTATCTGAAATTCAAGTCCTCAGATTTTTCAATTTTGCTTTAATCTGTCAAATTGAACAATGAAAAGGCATCATCTATCGATAGATTTTTTTCCAAACTGATTCCTGCAATCACATTTGCTTATAGAAAACACCATTTCACTTGTTAATATAAGATAAAAGCAAGGGAAAAAATAACTTTCATAAAAAAAAAATCACAGAAATCATCTAAATTAACAACTCCATGCATGTGAAATGCAGCAAAATATTTTCTTATGCCTTCAATACCTGCACTATAAACGGAATATTAAAGCCATACAAATACATAAAAAAGCAAATCAATCATTCACCGAAACCAATGCAGAGAAAATTAACCTAACAAAGATCAGTTCAATGTTGAATAGAAATTCCTCACTTTGTATGCACCCATTCAAATTTCTCAGAAGATGGGTTTAGCATCTTCCACAAAGCTAGGTCGAGAAACTTGCCTTGGGCTGAAGGATGGCCCAAGGCGCTGATCAGTAAGAAAACACACGGGGTGACTAAAAACCCCAAGCTAAAATTAAGAAGCACCGAAACAATCACATAATCATACACATTAACAACTATTTTTACTTTGAAATCAGGAGAACTATTTTTATTCTGAAATGATGAGGCTAGCTATTTTTCACAAGAAATAGAGAGAACACAGTGAAAAGACAACCACTTACGCTTCCATTTTCCAAGGCAATGGCCATTATGGCTACTACTTCCATGACCCATGATAAAGGGTTCCACATAAACCCCAAGAACTTTAAGAATTTTCTTTCCTGAGCATCCATACAAATACAGTAACATGCGTCTCCCACCACAAGCTAACATAAGCTAACGATTTTCATTCCCTCCCGACAGTTCTACGGTTTATACGGAAACCAGGCAACAAGTGAGGCGGCTAATGAATTGTAATCTGAAACAAAAGAAAAGCGAAGAATTTGGAAGAACGAAAAATCAAGAATGGGAAACAAGCAAAGATAAGCAGAAAACGGCTCTGCAATGAGGAGCGGAGCAATCAAAATCGCAATATTCTTGCCAACACATTGCTTGTTATTGACAAAGGGCCGGTTCTCCATTTCCAGTTTATGTGCCTCGTCTCTCCTATTCATATTTGGCATACATGCCTAGCTCCTACCCACCATCAACCCTCGTTTCCCAGACACGTCTATGGCTAAAAAACATTAGAAACTTACAAACAAATTTCCTTCCTTCGTTTTTATTGGTGGCAACAATAATTTATAAATAGAAATGACAAAAACCACAGAGGAAATTCAGAGCTGCCAATCAGGAAATTAAAATAAAAGACTGAAATTTCACTTTAATAGAAAAATAGTTATAGACCATAGGATAAGGCATGACGGGAGTTCCCAGATGATTTTAATGCTGAAAATCAGCTGCTCGAAAACATAAGTCTCCGCCTATAGATAGGCAAGACTAATAAAGAAAATTGAATTAAACATGATGCAAAACTTGCAAGAACACACACAATTCACCTTAGAACAAATCTATTTCTCTTCTCTATTTCACCTTGGGAGAAATGGTATGAATAATATTTGCTCTCAGATTTATATTAAGCACAATAGTACAAAAGCTCCTACAAGATATGAGTATAGTTTTCCTACACAATTTGAGATAAAAAAATAAACAAGAGGATGGTTCAATTTATGGGTATTTGGAAACACTGATCAATGATCAAGATTAGAATAGAGACTGAAAAGGATCAATGGTGGAGGATTGATGAGAGCAATTAATTTCTTGTTAACTAATGACATGATTTCAAATAACAAATTGCATGATCAATTAAGAGAATTGATTGAGATGTTAACTGAGATTGATGGTTAATGGATTGAATTGATTTCTAAGTGGACTTGAAGTGAGTGGGAGTGAAGTGGATTTGATTGATGAGTGAATTGATTAGATTGATTAATGGATTGGGAGTAAGTCTCAATCAATAGGTGAGGTGGAATTTGCATGAGTGTTTAATAATTAAATAATTTATATTTTTTATTTAAGGGGTAAACGCTTTTGATTCTGAGCTATGAACCAATGAGGTCATAAATGGAGGACCTCATCCCTGATATAACCACTCAACAATACCACCCCAACGAGGTTTGAACCTTGGTGGCAAGAAATAAACCACATTTAAACTATCACACCATGCCAATATCGGCAAAATAATTATAATTATTATTTACATGTGCAAGGTTGAATGTAATAAATAAAACAAATAATTTTATTTATTTTGGATAATGTTTGAGAAATAAATTAAATAATTAAAAGCAATTATTTAATTTAGGAAGTGGGAATTTGCATGAGTATTTAATACTTAAATAAATTTAATTATTATTTACATGTGCAAGGTTGAATTTAATAAATAAATGATTTTATTTATTTTGGAAGAAGTTAATGTTTGAGAAATAAATTAAATAATTAAAAAAAAATTATTTAATTTAGGAAGAGGGAATTTGCATGAGTATTTAATAATTAAATAAATTTAATTTTTATTTACATGTGCAAGATTGAATTTAATAAATAAATGATTTTTAATTTTGGAAGAAGACATTGTTTGAGAAATAAATTAAATAATTAAAAACAATTATTTAATTTAGATAGTGGGAATTTGCATGAGTATCTAATAATTAAATAAATTTAATTATTATTTACATGTGCAAGGTTGAATTTAATAAATAAATGATTTTATTTATTTTGGAAGAAGATAATGTTTGAGAAATAAATTAAATAATTAAAAACAATTATTTAATTTAGGAAGAGAGAATTTGTATGAGTATTTAATAGAAATGCATTTAATTATTATTATTATTTTAGATTGTAGGAGCACCTCCTACAACAGGAAAGATTTAGCCAACAGAGCTAGGGCCCCAACCCTTAAACACATTTAATTATTATTTACATGTACAAGATTGAATTTAATAAATAAATGATTTTTTTATTTTGGTAGAAGACAATGTTTGAGAAATAAATTAAATAATTAAAAATAATTATTTAATTTAGGAAGTGGGAATTTGCATGAGTATTTAATAATTAAATAAATTTAATTATTATTTACATGTGCAAGGTTGAATTTAATAAATAAATAATTTTATTTATTTTGGAAGAAGATAATGTTTGAGAAATAAATTAAATAATTAAAAATAATTATTTAATTTGGAGATGAGAAATTGATAATTGATTAAATAATAATGAATTATTTAATTAAACTTGGAAATAGAAGAATAATTTATAAAATTAAAATTACATTAATTATTTAATTAATATAGATGAATAGAGGAATAATTAATAAATTAATTCAATAATATTAATTATTTAATTATATAAATGAATATATAGTATGAATCTATTAAATAATATGAAATTATTTAATTAATGGTGAAGAGGTAATTTTGATAGTAATTCAATAATTTAAAAATTATTTAATTATAGAAGACAATATTAGAATAATTAAATAATTAAATTAATTAATTAATATTGGAAGAATAATTAGCATGATTTGATGTTGGGAATGCTAATCGATTTTCAAGTGTTTATATTTTGTCCCTCTTTGAGACAATGATTTTTATAGTGTTGTTTCAAAGAAAGTGATGGCATGCCCCAATTCACCCTAGTGAATGAAGAAATGAATGTAGGATGCCACCCTCAATACTTTGATAGAAGAATGAAACTATTAGGTTAAATTCCCGAAAATGATTAGAAAGATGTGATAGAGATGGGGGAAAATGGAAAGAGTAGGAGAAGAAAGATTTGGATGAGTAGAAAAGTTAATATGGTGAAAGTGATAAGATAGTTAATGTTGATTGATGTCATGCACTAGAATGTATGTGAAAATAGAGTGATGTGAATGGAAAGTGATGGATTGATATAGATTATTTTTTCTATTTTGTGCTATTTTTATCATCATAGAGCATTTTATTATGTGGCAAGCAGATATATGCACACCAAGGCATGATTTGCTATGGTGGCATATGTTTCCTTTCACCTAAAGTTTTTGATAAGAGACAAGTGGATATATTTACACCAAGTTGAGATAAATCTTGTCAACTTCAGTATCCTTTTCCTAGACAAATACAAAACAAACAAGGATTGTTCTTAAACATACTAGACATGATAGAACCTTGTTAGAATATGTAGGGGAACATAGCTTCACAACATGATAACCCTAATGCATAAAGGTAATTTTAATGACTTTATATACATGGGATGATTTATTAATGCTTGAATCTATTCTAATACACACAAGGAAACATACCTATCACAATAATGCTTAAAAACATTCCAAAAACACAACATATTAAAGCAATGACCTTGCCCCATTCTTGCTCCTCTAATCAGCTTGAGATATCCTTGAGGAACATTGGATTAGGAAAATAAGATAAATCAAGCAATAAAAGACTCAAAGAAAATTTAACAAATTAATAGCTATCAAACTTTCTTGCTAGAAAATATTTTCTCAATAGTGACTAATGTCCATTATACGAAAGATGTATCCATTAGGACATTATTTGTTTGATAAGATGTATAAAGTGGGTTTGGAAATTGATTTATAGTTTTGTAGATAGTTTAGCTACAGTCTCTTATCCCTAATTGTTTCATAATACTCTTTTTTTTAGGATGTTACGTAGTTTGTGTTTGCATTGAATCTTGTGTCCAAACAATGTAAATTTATTATGGTTTTGGTAGATGATGCATATTTTTGAAAGTTTTAGGATTTTTTAGGAATATTTGATGTGTTTGGATTTTTTTAGAATATCTTATGTCTTTTTCAGATTTTTTTTTTAATATTCGATGTTTTTATAATTTTTGAATGGTGCTCTAAGTTTGAAAAAATGATCTTATGATTGAATAGCATCAAGCCATGATAGGGGTGGCAAGTATATGAAAAAATATTTTATTATGGATGGATTTTATGAAAGTGTCAATAGATGATGGAATATATTTTCTACACATAGTGCTTGTAAACAAGTTTTCACCATGGTACTTATCCAAGGTTCCACTGAAGTGGTTTTCACCTTAGGGAAAATTATTTCTCTTTACTTTTGTCATTTTTAATTTTTTTTGTATTATATTATATTTTTGACTTAAGATGCTATAAGGATTAAGCATATAATTTTCTTAGGTGGATTCCATTGATGGGCTCATCAAGTGGTTCATCTTCAGATGTTGACAACTAATATGCTCCTAACCCATAAGTTATTGTGATAATTAAAGGGGCCTAACCAATTAGGCTCAAACTTCCCTTTCTTCCCACATTCTTGTTAAATTTTTATTTTCCTTGAGTACAAAATTATCTCCTTCAAATCTGTGTGTGACAACCATTTTATTGTAGCTACATTAGACGTGATTTTGGTATACTTGTAAGTGGTTTACTATATTGAGGCACCTTTCATTAAGTAACTCTAGTTCATTAAGTTTGGTAATCTTGTACTCTTCATCATATTTAACATGGCATAGAGAAACTCAGAGTGAAGGTAGCTTGACCTCTATGGAAAAAAAATGATTCAACTCCAAAGATGAGGGAATATGGGGTTGCGCCTATGGGTGTGTGAATACTAGTTTGATACACCCATAGTAAAGGGTTGAGTTGGATGTGCCAATCATGATCAACATAATTGATAAATTTCTTTAGGATTTTTAATCTTGTTTTTTATGCCTTAGATTGATCATTGCTTTGTGAGTAGTAAGGAGTTGTGAAACAGTGTTGGATATGGAACTTATGGTGTAGCTCATGGAAATCCTAGTTCTTGAAGGGTCTACCATTATTAGTGAAAATAATTGAAGGGATCCCATACCAGAAAATGATGTGGTTTAAGATAAAATTAGCAATTTTATTTCTAGTGATGTCTGTTAAAGGAATGGCTTCAATTCATTTGGTAAAATATTTAGTGGCAGTAATTATGAATTTGTGTTTGTTGGAGGATTGGGGATGAATTTTTCTTATGAGGTTGAGTCCCCATAGTGAGAAAGGAAATAATGAGGTAAGAGCTAGTAGTTCCTATATAAGTGCATGTATAATATTTCCATGTTGTTGACACTTCAAATATTTGCATGTAAATTGGTGGGCATCCTGTTCCATTATCGGCCAATATTATCTAGCTCTTATTATTTTCTTGGATGTATTTTGACCAATAACATGTACCTCACAAATATTTTCATGTACCTCCTAAAGGGGAGTTTGTGCATCTTCTGATTAAGACACCTAAGGAGAGTATCGTTAAAGCTCCTTTTATATAGTTTATCATTGAGGATGAGGAAACATGATGAGCATCTAATGAATATGTTTATTTGGTTATTAGATAAGTTGGGTAGAAGGGTTTACTGATGAAGGTAATTGTACATGTCTTGGTACCAAGTGGAATTGGGACTAATTATTTCACACACAAGTTTAGACTATGGGAAATTGAATGCAAGGACCAAGAGTTGTTCCACTAAGAATATAAATTGTTGAGTATTATGACACATATCTAAGAGAGATTTGATAGTAGCCATGACATCTATTGCCTTATTTCTTAGTATTGGAACCTTTTCAAATGTGATATTTGTGAAATATTACTTGAAACTATCTACCATTTTATTGTAAGGAAGAATTTTCTCATCCTTGGTTTGGTACTCATTATTCACCCATCTTATAACTAGCTAAGAATCTCTATAGAATTGACTTTGCTTGAGTTTCCATTGTATTATTGTTCTAAGTCTTGTGATTAGTGATTCGTACTCTGCTATATTGTTTATACATGAGAATTCAAGATGATATGATTTGGGTATACAATCACCTTAGGGGGTAATAAATAATATACCTGCTCCTAATCCATGTTGGGTATACGATCCATCAAAATATCACTTCCATATTTGAGCTGGGTTGGATGTGAATGTACCCTCATCTAGAAAATATGACACTATGAGGTGATCATCTATAATATGGGCACATGCTAGTTGATCTACAATTACTTGACCTTAGATCACCTTTTTGTCTATATATTCAATGTTAAATTTACTAAGGATCATTACCCATTTATCTAGATGAGTTGTGATCCTAACCTTGTTTAATAGATACTTGAGATGATCTATTTTTGTAATAATTTTGTTTTCATGGTTGAGCATATAATGTATCAGTTTCTATGAAGCAAAAACAACTTCTAAACATGCACGTTCAATCGGTGAATACTTTAGTTTGTAATCCACTAGAGTATGAATAATGTAATAGACCATCCTTTCTCTACTTGTGTCATTATATTTTGCAAGGAGTGCACTAGGTGTTGTTGGTGTGGTAGATATATACAATAGTAGAGGCTTTCCCTAAACTGGTGGCATTAATACTAGAGGAGATTCCAAATAACCTTTGAGTTTCTGGAATACCTTTTGATAATTTTCATCCTATTTAAATGTAACACCCTTATGCAAAAGGTGTGTAAATGAGTGGAAATTATCTACTAGCTATAAAATAAAGTGATGAATGGCTTAGATTTTTTGTTGTAGACTTCGCAACTTTGTTTGAGAGTGGTAGGAGGTAGCATGTCAATTATTTCTTTTACATTTGTTGGGTTGACCTCAATGCCTATTCTAGATATACTGGATCACAATAATTTTCTAGATGTTACCCCAAAAACACATATCTTAGGATTTAGTCAAAGGTTATATTTCTCTAGCCTATCAAAAATGGTAGCCAGTATGTCAAGATGACCTTTCTTGGTGATTAATTTTTATAGTAGAACATCAACAGAGTCTTCCATCAAGCCATGCATCATGTCATGGAAGATAGTTGGCATAGCTCATTGATAGGTAGCTTTGACATTTTTAAGACCGCAGGCTATGACATTCTAACAAAAGGTCCCCCATGGACAAGTGAATATTGTTTTATATTGATCTTCAACATCAATGTGAACTCGATTGTAACCTAAGAATCCATCCATTGAGGATAATATTATGTGCCCCTTTCCTAAATCTACAATCATATTTTAGACATTCCTTGTTTAGATCTCTGAAGTATGTGCACATGAAAAATGCCCCCAGTGGGTTTAGTGATTGGGAACAAGTTTGATATTCATTTAGAATAACAAATTGGTTGAATGAAGCCCACATCTAACAACTTTTGAAGCTCTAATTTGACCAACAATGTTATTTGTGGGTGCATTTTGTGTAGATTTTTGTTTCACTAGTTTTTCCCTCAGTGTTATTGTTAGATAATGTAGTACTAGATTAGGATCCAATCCAGGAATGTCTATGTAGGACCATATGAATTTTATTTGTCTATTCTTGAAAAATTCTATGAAATTGATCCTTTCTTCCTCAGATAAAGAAGCTACAAAGTATGTTATCCTGACAATTTCTATAGTACTAATATTTTCTTCCTTATATTTATCAATAAGAACTAGAGATATCTCTTGATCTATAGGGAGATTTTCAAACCTTCTATCCTTGGGCACCTCAGAAAGGTTTTCACCCTTGGATACGTCCTTTACTTTTACTATTCTCTGGTCTAAAAATGTCACATGGTGGTTTTCACTAGGGGACCTATTTATACATTTTATGTTTTTGTAACTAAAAGGTTTGACATTCTCCTGATTCATTGACCGATAAAGATGATTTGATGAAAACCCCTATTGAAAGATTGATATGAAGATGAAGAACTTTGATTTTGCCCCGATTAATGATGCTTTTTGATTCATAAATTTGCTTCCATGCGATATGGAAAATAAATAGTAGATTTGATTTGATTGATAAATTTGCTTCCATGCGATATGAAAAACAAATAGTAGATTTGATTTGATTGATAAATTTGCTTCCATGCGATATGAAAAACAAATAGTAGATTTGATTTGATTGATAAATTTGCTTCCATGCGATATGAAAAACAAATAGTAGATTTGATTGATAAATTTGCTTCCATGCGATATGAAAAACAAATAGTAGTTTTGATTGATAAATTTGCTTCCATGTGATATGAAAAATAAATAGTAGTTTTGATTGATAAATTTGCTTCCATGCGATATGAAAACAAATAGAAATGATGGATTTTCTTTCTTGATTGAAATTCAAATAGATTGAGTCACGATGACTGTTAAATTTGTTTCCATGCGATATGAAAAACAAATAGTATTGATAGATTTGCTTTCCCGATTGAAAGTCAAATTGAGTCATGATGACTCTTAAATTTGTTTCCATGCGATATGAAAAACAGATAGTATTGATAGATTTGCTTTCCTGATTGAAATTCAAATAGATTGAGTCGCGATGACTATTAAATTTGTTTCCATGCGATATGAAAAACAAATATAAATTGGTTTGAACTTGCTTGATGTATTGATTGATTGATGATATCCATTGTTGATTGATTTGCATGATTGCTTGATGATATTGATAGTCTTGTTGATTAGGGAAGGATACATCCCATAACAACACAAGGATAGGGAAGGATACATCCCGATGATGATGATGATGATCGAGGCTTGCAGTAAGGCTAGGAACAAGACCAAAGGTATGATTAAATGATTTGTGCTAGATTGAATTGATTGATGAGATGAGATTGGAAGAAATGATTGGATGAATTGATTGAGATGATGCAAATGAGATGTGATGGATATGATAATGAAATGAAATGATGATGTAAGTATGCAAGTGCAATGATAATGATAATGGAAAATTATGTGAAATGAATGTGAATGATAATGAAAATGAGATGTAACAAATGTCTAGTCATACTCAACCGTTGTCTAAAAAAGATATTCAAGAATGTGGTCAACCCTTAAAATTCTATTTAAATAGCCCTCAAAATGTAAATGAATTATGCAATCCTAATAATGAATTATGCAATCCTAAATGAAATAATAAATCATTCTCCTTGTTGCCATTTCCTGCTATGTTTAGTTGTCATCATTGAGACTTTTGATATGTTGAAAATTAGTACAAGCATCAAAGGGTATGTTAGCACTAATGATGAACTGAGTATTGCTTTCATAATGTTTGATGTAGCAAGTTAATACAAGGATCAAGGTATAATTGAACCAAGAAAACCTGAGTATTGCTTGCATAAATAGACAAAAGTTAATCATTTTCCTATGCAAATTCTGAAATGTCATCAATGATTCTTTGTAGATCATGTCCCATGACAAATTTGCATCATACTAATGATTAACCTACAGACAACAAGCAAAAAATCATACTTCTTCCTTGTGATTCTAGTTCAATACATCATTGAACCACTCCAAAGATATGATGTCATCAAATATCAAAACAACAATTGCAACTGATTTACGTTAAGTTTATCATTCATTTAATTCAGATTAAGATCATCCAATTTGTTTTAAGTTTCAATGTATGACATGTCTCAAAGTTGTTTTGACCAGGCTTGATTGGATATTCGATTGTTGATCTGATACTTGATAATTGATGCATGTTGCTTGTTTGCTCAAAAAAAGTTGATTTCTCCCAATGAGTTCAAGATTTTGCCCCTAGCCTAGGGTGAGACATGACCATTTTATTGATGAAAGCATATGATTTATTGATTTTAGGAGTATTTTGATTTTTTTTTGAATTTTGATGTTTTTTGTTTTTTTTTTTGGATTTTGATGATTTGGATATGGAAATGCATGACGATATTAGTGCTTTGTTTTGAGATTTTGTTGAAAACCAAGCTAAGGTTGATTGATCAGATTGATGGATTGATAGTTTGACTAAGTGTGTTAAGTCAAATGAGGTGATAATGGATTTGTTAATTTGGCTAAGTGTGTTAAGCCAAACAAAGATGATAATGAATTTGTAAACCCAAGGAAGTTACGTTATCCTAGAGTAAACTCTTTCACAAGATGATAGTTTGACTAAGTGTGTTAAGTCAAACAAGGTGATAATTGATTGGATTTGATTGATCAAGATTGATGAAGCTTGATTTGGAACAAAATTATTTTGATGATTTGATATGACACTGACACACAAGTTAGATGTGACTAATATGAATTGTTCAGGTTGATGTTCGACAAAAGATAAAGCTTGATAAGGAGTGCCTTCCTGTCAAAATATGCCATGGGCTAGTGATTTGGATCTTTTGGCTCGCACATGCTTGACCAATTTAATTTTACGTCTTCCAATGTTTAGATCACCACATAAGTTAGAGGATATATATCAAGATTCATTCCTAAAGCAAGATGTAAACATTTTCCCCCAATTTCTAGCAATGTATGGAATGGCCATGGGTAGATTCTTGAATAGGTGGATGGATGGATGGATAGATATGGTAAGCATACAAAGGATGCCAAGGATTATCTTGCAATAAGATAAGGTATTTGAACAAAGGATGCTCACTTGGATAGTGCTTCAAGGCTTAGATAACGTTTGGATTGGATAGGATCAATGAAAATGACCCATGTCAAGATGTTTACCATAAACAAGTGTAAAGTGTTTACCAAAATTTGTCGAGATCAAGATAATGTAAATATATGGTAATGGGCTGGATAAATGGTTCATGGATGAACGAATGATATGGTCGGAATGTTGGCTTTATTATGGATACGATAAGATGCTTTCTCTTGAATTGGTGCACGTAGATGCTCGATTCTACACATGACACCTGTTTGCTAGGTTTTCATCATGGTACTTGTCCAAAGCGCCATCGAAATGGTTTTCGCTAGAGGATGATTTTTTTCTTTACTATTTTCAATCCTTTTTCTGATTTTTTTGGATTTTTGTATTTTTGTATTTTTTTTTTTTGTTGTCGCCAAGACGCCTGTTTGCCAGGTTTTCATCAAGTTGACCATTTCTTTAGGATATTTTTCTGATATTTTGTATTTTCTGAGAGATTTTAAGTTGATGTTGATTCACCCAGTGGTGTTGATGTTGATGCTTCTATCATAATGTTCCATCGATATCCTACTTGAAGAAGCTGCTTTGCCAAGATACGTGCACTTGAATGCAACTTTTGAGATCCCTGATCTACTTTGTTGATATTGGAGTTAACTTCATCTTTGTGCACATATCACGATAGAGTGTCTTCTGAATCCTTATGATGAACGATTGTTGCCAACACATGGTCAATGAAAGAATTGGATATCATGTGTGGAGGCATGGATGGAGTGCGTTTAGGAATAAAACGTGGATTAGTTGAAATTTTGGAACCTTTGACTCTCCAAACTTGGGAAGATGAGCAGTGATGAGTGGATATGGAAATGTGCATGGAATTAGGACCAACTGCTTGATACACTTTGTATGTTGCTTGAGAAGCTTGCTTTTGCCTTTGTGGACATCTTTGATGGATATTTGCCCCTTTTTTATTTTGCCCCATAGTTTCTTTGATTGATGGAATTTGATAGGGATAATCTTTCTTTGTATTTTTTGGTATCCAAGTGTATTTGATTTGCCTGATATGCTTCTTAGCTTCTTTTTCTTTGATAACGTTCTTCATGCTTTGATTCAAGTCTTTCTTTTGACATTGGTCCCAATTTGTGGATGGGGTGATGGGTGGATGAAGATTCATGACGTGGCTAGTTGTAGTATCGGCATTGGTTTCATCATAAAGATTCTCCATGCCCTCTATGTTGACATTTGCTTGAGACGAAGTTGCCCCCAATTTTATGAAAGTATTACTGATATGTTGAGATCCCTTAATTGTCGAATAACCAAGGCCTTGATTCTTAGGATTTCTAATAATCTGCACTGGTTCTAGGATGCCTTGTTCATGTAGGCCTAATCCTCTACCTTGATAATTCATCTGCTGAAAAAGCCTATTTGCAATAGGATATGATTTACCCTAGAAACAAGGTGCTAATCCTTCTCTGATCTGTGGTGGATCTTCAAAAGTGACAACTTCCTTATTGATAAGATAATTTTCCCTTACAAAGGTGAGTGATCCAAGTTTATAAGTGATAGGATCTTCCATAAGTGGGATGAATACCTAATTGGTATGTTTATCTTGATCTTGTGAGATATCAGATTGTAATGCTCCTTCAAGAGGTGTTGATGCTTCACTGTCCTTGTAAAAGTGTTCCTCATGATTCATTCTTGATATGCTTTCACATGATGCTTCTGATTCACAACTTTTGTAGAAGCCTTCTTCATGACCCATTTATGACATGTCTCTGGATTTCTCTATTATTTGACCATGTGTATAAATTTTAAGAGTAAGAGACTCTTGTTCCTTGGTAAGAGTATGTGACTCTTTTTTTGAATGACGATCATCTATGTGTCCATCCAAAGAAATCATATTATGGGTAGATGGAGGAGTATGTGCTATATGGATATTATCATCATTTGCGATATCTTGTATAGATAGGAGAGTACCCATTAGATCCTTGTAGTATCTTGGAGATACAAATCCTTGATCTTGACTAATTCTGGAAATACTTTCGACATGTTTTGGATCAAATTCTTGACATGGGTCGATTTCAAAGGATGGATTTCTTTCAAAGGGTTTTTGGACATCGTCATAAGGCATGGGAAGTGGCTCAATATCCTCTTGATCTTTGAGTGGACTTGGATCAAATGGTGAGTTGGGGATTCTTTCACTGTTCACAACCGTGAGATCGAAGGATGTCAATATGCCTTGGGAGAGACCATTGCTAGACCTTGGAGATAGCTATTGATCATGCTTTGAAATATGTTCTTGAGATATGTCCTCTAACTCATTAGGCATTATAGAGACATTTTCAATAAGATCATTGGTTAATGGATCATGGATTATGTCAATAGGATCAAATATCATCAACACTCCTTGAAATAGATCTTTGTAGGAGGGGTCTTGATCATAACTAAAAAATGGCTCTTGATGAATGTTGATTTGATCACTAGATGGGGTAGACATATCTTCACAGTGCTCATTGATGGATTGATTTTGATCATTGTCTTCAACAGTTATGGTGGAGAAATTGTCAATGTTTTCAACCATATGATCAAATGATGTTGACATTTCTTGAAGAGGTGTGATGAGCCTTTGACATGAGGATGATGGGATACTTTGATATTGACTTGAAAAATAATCATTAGATGAAGGAGATGGAGTAGCTTGATCATTATATGGAAAGGAGGCTTTGGATAGGATGGAAGAATTGTCATGCTCTTGGGATGTGATTGATTCATGAGAGGGTATGGATTCATAAGATGGGGTGGAGGGAGGACTTGGAAGAATATTTTGTTCTTGATATGGAAGAGGATTATCATGGGTGAATAATGAAAGGAGGGGATCATCATATGATTCTTGAGATATGGGATCTTGATCAAATATTGGAAGGGTTTGTAGAATTTTGGTATCATGGGATGGAGTGGAGAGAACTTTTTGATCGAGATGTGTAGATTGAAATGAATCATTGGATGTAGAGAATATGATAGAAGAAGGAAATTGAATGGGATCATTCAATAGGGTGGAAGAACCATGAGGTTCATTTTGAATTATGGGGGATGAAGATAAATGCGTGGCATGACAGGATTGGTCAATGTTATTTGATGGCTTAGATTTGGGCTTCCCCTTTAACCTTTGCAAAAATTCAGAAACATTGAATTTGGTTGATGTTGTTTTTGGAGGAGAAAGGGTCACATTCATATTTTTTTCAAAGGACTTTTTAGTTGTACCCCCTTTTATTTCCTTGACTTGTCTTTGGAGTTCTCTTAATTGTTGGGTAAGAGTACTAAGATCGTTTAAGGGAATTTCCTTCTTTTTAGGATTCTCTTTAATTTTCTCCATATTGTAGTCAAAGGGCAATTTGGCACCTTGTTTTTCCAATAAAAGAAAATATCCTTCTTTATTTTGCTCTAAGATTTTTTCCATAGTTAAGAGAAAATGTGGATCTTGTTCAGCTTCTTGAAGCATTTCTTCTGTTATCTCTTGATTTGAACTATTTCCATAAATCCTATGAACAATATTTTCTTCGCTATGACCCATGTTTTAAAGTTTTTGGATGATCTTAATTTGATTTAAATGTGAAAAACACAACATAGAGAAGCAAACAGTTGTTTTGTTACTCCTAGAATCTAAACAAAGAGTGTATGTTCTTTGAGATTTCCACAGGTTTGGAACAAGATAAGCATATCAATCAAACTCACTCTTAATTTGTCAAATAGGTCATCATAGTAATCACAACCCACAACTTAAAATCGCGTCGACTCACACAACCATGTCACCCCCTAGAGGGCACCAGTGTTTTTGTCTTTTCCAGGTGCGTACTCAAAGTGATGGAAGTGGCTACCAAATCCCTTGAGAAAACAATCTGTGGCAACTATATGGTGAGTGTCTTTGGGGCAGATTCTTCCCTTCCCTTGCACCGTGATTAAGATGATGTTTGGATACTGACACGGCTGGCTTTCTACAGTATGGTTTTTAATAAGGATATCCGTTTAGTGTGGCAAATAGATATACTCCCTCGAGAGACCTCCCAACCTTTAGAACAAAGGTTTTGGGGATGGTTATCCTGTGCACTATTGTCAAGCTAGATTTTCATCAAAAACTTGCTTTTGATTAAAGTGGGTTGGAAACCTTGGCTTTAGGTGTTCCCACTTAAGTCATTCCTCTTGGGTGAGTACTTTTTCCCACAAGAGCAGGCCTTCTAAAGGATGTAATAAAACATTAAATTGCAGAAAATAAAAGGTAAGTCTGGTGTTCTGATCACCCAGTTAAGGGGAGAGCATAAACCTATTACCCACAATCACAACAAACAATAATGGTTCAATTTTAAATCCCAAATCGACAAATTCTCTATACTAAGTGAAGATGTTGCTTCACTAAAAACATGGGATTTATTTTAACCAATAGAAAATTTATGTTTGGTGACTATCCTAGGATTGGTTAATTCAGATTTAAATGTCTATCCTAGGTTTGCTTCATTTTATTCCTCATACATCAATAAAACCTCTGGCCGCGGTCACGTCGGATCCAGACAACAATTTAAGAATGAGATTATAATTGCTCCCAAAGTGTTTAAAAACACTTGATACAATAGAAAGATGATTTCATAAGAAGCTTTTCCTTTGTTTCCTCTTCCCTTTTTGATTCTCTAACCCCATTTCAAAAAAAAAATTGTCAAAAAAGACCTCCGTATGACCAAGATATTGCTATTTGAAAAACTGATTGTAAAAGCACAAAACAGAGGTCTATGCGCTAAAACAGAGCTCATATGCACTAAAACAGAACCCAAATGCACTAAAAGAAGGCTTGTATGCACTAAAACAAGTGCCAAATGCCCTAAAATAGTTTGTATATGCGCTAAAACAGTCTATGGATGCGCCGAAAGAAATATCATATGCGCCAAAACATGATTTTTGTCTGTCACCTGCCAGAAAAATCTGCAAAAAGAAATATTTAAATGCGGGGCTTGGCCCCATGGTGGGTGCCAAAAAAGTGTACATTAGAAAGTGTCAATCAAATTGAATCTAATCTAATACACCAATGAAACATTAGATTGAAGAAATCAAATTAAATAAAGTAAATGCAAACTATAAACCACAGTTTCTTCAAATTCGTCCCATTGTCCTCTATCTCCAAGGATTCGCTTCAAGATGCTTGCTCTCAGTTGTTTAAAACAACAACTTGTAGAATGGCAGCTTGAGAGAATGAGATTATTAAAAATGCATATGCATCTAAAAGATTAAACTATTGAATTAGAAATGCTATGAATGCTAAGATGTGACTATAGTAACTACGCATGAAAATCTGAGATTCGAGGTCCTTTTTCACTCATAAGAGGGTTGTATTTATAGATTTTTGAAGGTAGAAATTCAATTGGCCAAGATCGACGGTCGACTTCAAACCTGTTAGAATGAACGGTGAGAGATCGAGAATTCGAAAAGAAGATGGAATTTTAAGAGACAGATGGAGAATGAAGAGACAATTAAAAGGTGTCTCTCATATTTAAATAAATAAATATTCAATTATGTGTGAGAGAAATGAAAAGGTTTTAATTAAATATTGAAAATATTTAATTATGTGAGAATAGAAAAAAGCCTTTTAATTAAATATTAAGAATATTTAATTTTGTGGGGAGAGTGAGCAATTTGGAAATGTGTTTTAATTAAATATCAAAAATATTTAATTAAATGTGGAGAGAAGAATATCATTTAAATTTAGAATTTAAACTTGTGATAATTAATGTAAATAAATTGTAAAATCTATTTAATTAATTAAGAAGAAGATAGCATTAATTAAATAAACTTTATTTATTTAATTAAATTAGCAGAATTGGAAAATGAACAATATAAATAAATAATTAAATTTATTTATATGTAGATGACTTAAGAATATTAATTAAATAATTCATATTTAATTAATTAACAGGTTTGATTAACCATGACAATTTTTAGATGTGTACACATATCTAAGAGAGATTTGATAGTAGCCATGACATCTATTGCCTTATTTCTTAGTATTGGAACCTTTTCAAATGTGATATTTGTGAAATATTACTTGAAACTATCTACCATTTTATTGTAAGGAAGAATTTTCTCATCCTTGGTTTGGTACTCATTATTCACCCATCTTATAACTAGCTAAGAATCTCTATAGAATTGACTTTTCTTGAGTTTCCATTGTATTATTGTTCTAAGTCTTGTGATTAGTGATTCGTACTCTGCTATATTGTTTATACATGAGAATTCAAGATGATATGATTTGGGTATACAATCACCTTGGGGGGTAATAAATAATATACCTGCTCCTAATCTATGTTGGGTATACGATCCATCAAAATATCACTTCCATATTTGAGTTGGGTTGGATGTGAATATACCCTCATCTAGAAAATATGAAACTATGAGGTGATCATCTATAATATGGGCATATGCTAGTTGATCTACAATTACTTGACCTTAGATCGCCTTTTTGTCTATATATTCAATGTTAAATTTACTAAGGATCATTACCCATTTATCTAGATGAGTTGTGATCCTAACCTTGTTTAATAGATACTTGAGATGATCTATTTTTGTAATAATTTTGTTTTCATGGTTGAGCATATAATGTATCAGTTTCTATGAAGCAAAAACAACTGCTAAACATGCACGTTCAATCGGTGAATACTTTAGTTTGTAATCCACTAGAGTATGAATAATGTAATAGACCATCCTTTCTCTACTTGTGTCATCATATTTTGCAAGGAGTGCACTAGGTGTTGTTGGTGTGGTAGATATATACAATAGTAGAGGCTTTCCCTAAATTGGTGGCATTAATACTAGAGGAGATTCCAAATAACCTTTGAGTTTCTGGAATACCTTTTGATAATTTTCATCCTATTTAAATGTAACAACCTTATGCAAAAGGTGTGTAAATGAGTGGAAATTATCTACTAGCTATAAAATAAAGTGATGAATGGCTTAGATTTTTTGCTGTAGACTTCGCAACTTTGTTTGAGAGTGGTAGGAGGAAGCATGCCAATTATTTCTTTTACATTTGTTGGGTTGACCTCAATGCCTGTTCTAGATATACTGGATCACAATAATTTTCTAGATGTTACCCCAAAAACACATATCTTAGGATTTAGTCAAAGGTTATATTTCTCTAGCCTATCAAAAATGTTAGTGAGTATGTCAAGATGACCTTTCTTGGTGATCTATTTTTCTAGTAGAACATCAACAGAGTCTTCCATCAAACCATGCATCATGTCATGGAAGATAGATGGCATAGCTCATTGATAGGTAGCTCTGAAATTTTTAAGATCGAAGGCTATGACATTCTAAAAAAAGGTCCCCCATGGACAAGTGAATATTGTTTTATATTGATCTTCAACATCAATGTGAACTTGATTGTAAGATAAGAATCCATCCATTGAGGATAATATTATGTGCCCCTTTCCTAAATCTACAATCATGTTTTTTTTAGGTAAAGGGAAGTCATATTTTAGACATTCCTTGTTTAGATCTCTGAAGTATGTGCACATGAAAAATGACCCCCGTGGGTTTAGTGATTGGGAACAATTTTGATATTCATTTAGAATAACAAATTAGTTGAATGGAGCCCACATCTAAGAACTTTTGAAGCTCTAATTTGACCAACAATGTTATTTGTGGGTGCATTTTTTGTAGATTTTTGTTTCACTAGTTTTTCCCTCAGTGTTACTGTTAGATAATGTAGTACTAGATTAGGATCCAATCCAAGAATGTCTATGTAGGACCATATGAATTTTATTTGTCTATTCTTGAAAAATTCTATGAAATTGATCCTTTCTTCCTCAGATAAAGAAGCTGCAAAGTATGTTATCCTGACACTTTCTATAGTACTAATATTTTCTTCCTGATATTTATCAATAAGAACTAGAGATATCTCTTGATCTATAGGGAGATTTTCAAACCTTCTATCCTTGGGCACCTCAGAAAGGTTTTCACCCTCAGATACGTCCTTTACTTTTACTATTCTCTGGTCTGAAAATGTCACATGGTGGTTTTTACTAGGGGACCTATTTATACATTTTATGTTTTTGTAACTAAAAGGTTTGACATTCTCCATAAATTATGACATTTTTTTGAGTTCTATATGATAAATCCAACTCTATGATTCCCTAGGGGTATCCCATCTTGAAGTCCCAAAAACTCAGCTATAGCTTCATCATTCTAGAATGTGTCTATACTAGATGGATCTCATTGGTCCCAATCAATAAGTTGGGGGTATATGTTGGAAATATGTTTTTTCATTTATTTCAACTCAAGATTGGTTGTAATTGATGTCAAGTGTGTGTGTGTTGAAGATTGTATATACTTTAGAGATAGTTGATATGTAGTGATATCAACTAGTGCAAGTCGACAATTCAGTATGAGGAATAATGTGATCAGTTTAATATCTATGTGTGATGTGGAGGTGGATACACTTGTTCCAATATGTTTCCTACATGCCTAAATTCATATCTTACTAGTTTGGTGTACCACACCTAGAGATAAGTTGCAAATGTTTTTTTAAGACATTAATAGTATATTCTTTAAGATAAAGTCATGGCGTTTTGGTCAATATCCTTTTGTTGAGCAATATTTTCTCTTGTGGTGCAGAAGATAAGATGGTTGAGATGTGAAGGTTGTATATTCAATAATTCAAGTCATTACATCTTCTATAGTAAAATATATAAGTGACAGTGTTTTGGTCTATGCTCTAGTAGAGTAAAGTGTTGATGAAGGCATGTTGGAATGCTCCACATTCCTCCATAAGTGAAGTTTTGACCTTGTAGTTTTTTGGATATGTTCAATGATTTTAAATAAATACTATATTGGTGTATCATTTGATTTGGTGGTCTTCAAGTGTAGTTTTCAAAGTGTAATGTCACAAAATTGCACCTAGGGGCAATTCCACATTTTCGCATCTTGTCTAGCATTTATGACACCTTAGAAGCATTAATGAAAAAATCCCATGAGTCATAATTTTGTGATTTTGACTCCATGTTGACACATGGAAAAATGATAGAAGCCTGATAGGGTGTTTCCCGAAAAAATAGGCCTTGGATGCCTATGCGGCATGCTAGCATCCTAGCGGTTTTATGAGACTGAAATTACAAATCTAGAACCTTGACCCTTGTGACATGTTCTTTGGAAATTAGGTCTAGAGTGAAATAACTTTGTTTCACCCTTGCATGCATTAAAACCCCTTTTTGGCCCTCATTTCGGGGTTGGAAGTCATAAACAAAAGCATTGTCACTACTTGCTCTAGTCTTGGGTAAGCTTTATCCTTGAATAACAAAAAATTTATAGGCAAAGCCATGCCAAAATGAGGTCCCTCCAGCAACTACCAACTCTCCAGCAGCTACCATCTCGCAAGAAAGCACATCATGGTGCGCCTATGTGCTCCGGAAGAGGTTCATGAACCATGGGTAATGCTCTCTCTCTCTCCCTATCACTATTTCTTACTAGTTCATTTACTACTTTGTGGTGTAGGCTCTACTCCGAAGCAGGTTTGGTTTTCACCACACACTTTGTTTACTTCCTTTACACTCTTTTCCAAAATTGGATGTCCGTGGAGGTGGGAACACCCAAACAGGGGTCTGAGAGAGGCAGGCCCCTATACAACCCCAACCTTTTCCCCTTGATATTTTGTGCATAGGTTACAAAGGGATGTTTGGAATAAAGCTTTAGATGCATGAGGGTAATCATTTTTCAAGTTCTCTTGTATTTCCTTTAGCCTCCAACTTTCTGTCGATTATTTGGTCCTTCACGCTTTTGACCCGAGTTAAGAAGTGAGATTCAGTTTCATTTGTCTGAGCTCATGAGTTCTTCGAGGCTTAGGATGCAAGTGTGTATTGTGGATGACAATGCACCATGTTGGTGTCCTGATATTGCATTGATGTCTTTTGGTTAAGAGCTCCTCAGCCGGGGATAGAAATCTTGAAGTTTTGCTCTTTCGGGGCCTAAAACTAATTTCTCGCTATCCTTCATAGTTTCATTGATTCATTTAGTTTGAGGTGTATTAGGGCAGTTCATTCCCTGGTGATCTCTTGAGAATAAAGAGACTCATGTGCAAAAATCCCTCTTATATCACATTTTGGTGAACCCGAAGTGAAACCTCACATCCATTTTCATAATGTCGCATAGTTGTATGGATTATTTCTCTGAACAAGATTTTGATATGTTAGAAGATACTCTAGATGATTTCTTAGAAGCACTCTCCCCTATCTATAAATATTTTAAACAAACCCCTTCCTTGCCAGTCGAGGAGTCGGTAAATGTGGTAGTAGTTTCTATGGCTCCTCCAAGCCCTAAGAAACCTATCATTTATGTGACCCTAGTTGAGCCATTCCCTAAAGAGGACTATTCCGTCTATGGGATTTCTAGTCATAGAAATCCATCAGACTTATATTCAAGATTTATGAAAACTACTAACTCTACTTCTTATAATCATGTTAGACATACGTACGATACAAGGAGAAACAAACAAAACTTGGAACAAAAATTTGTTGTTCCTACATCGCAACCAGTTCAAACTCCTACTTCTTTACCACCATCTCAATGTGACCTTCCTTCAGCTCCTAAGCCCATGATCAAAGCACCAGGTGATTATGATCTTGTTGAGAAACTTCGTGTTACTTCGGTTGCTTTGGGATTTTCTTTAGACCGCTATGGTTTATCAAGAGATGTTGTAGGAATCCTTGCAAAAGATTCTCTTGCCTACCTCTCCTAGGCCTACAGATGTTGATGCATTGATGGCACATATTTGAGTGGATTCACTGAATATTCCATTCCACCCACAAGAACTCCCACCTTCGGATGTGCAAAAACAAGCAGAACCTTTGATGATTATAGTAAAAGTTAGCAACATTGGTATTAGACATACCCTTGTTGACACTGGCTCATCTCTCAACATTTACGGTTTAGATCTACTACCTAAAATTAAAGTCAATTCATCCTCTTTAGCAGCTTCCTCCTTGTATATTCATGGGTTCGACAACGTTGGCAGCCAAGCTCTAGGTATGATAATGCTACCTTTGCATTTGGGCCTCATTACCTTACCTACATTAGTCTATGTAATGCCCGACCCGTTACCATACAATCTTCTTTTAGGAAGACCTTGGATTCATGAAATGGGTGTAGTAACTTCTACCCTACATCATTCCTTAAAGTTCATTTCTAACAATAAGGTGGTTACAGTTAAAGCAGATCGAGAGGTTGTGCACCTTTGCTTACTAGCCATTGTTGGTCATAATTTGTCTACATCCACTCTCAAGAATTGCATTCCCTCCTTAATTGTTGATGCTATGGCATGTTCCTCATTGATACTCTATGTGGAAGCTGTCCCTTGAGTGAGTATCGATCGAGACAAACCACCTAAAGAAAAATACTTTAAATCTCCCTCGTCCTCTCCTTCATCCCCTGAATCGAATGCTCTCTTAGGTGATGACTGGGGTTCCTTGAACTTCTTTGAATTCTTCATAGCGGAGTATAAGTCAGACCCCTCTGGTATAGAATTTCCAAGTTCTACTAACTTGAGGATGAGTAACCCTCCCATTGAGGAAGAGAACTGTGACCCTATCTAGGAGACCACTCCTCCCCTGGAGAGTGACTCCACTCCTGTAAAGGAGGTTAATATTTGTGAACCAAGTAAGGGAAGCAGGAACAATCCCATAGAAACTTTCAATGTCCATTGGTGGAATGAGACACTCTATGTAGAGCTGCCCCCTCCCAAAACTCTACAAGCTCACTATGGGTTTGGTTACAAACTTGCTTCTCGGTATGGCTATGGGCAGAATTCCTAGGATGTATCGAGCAAGGAATACATGCCGCTATCTAGCTTGAGCGATGACAATGCTATCTGGGTTTGGGATGCCCTGTTGAATAGTCTAGACAAAAACCTTGGTGGAGTATTAATATGTGTAGACATGGAAAATGTACAATTCGATCCAACACACTTGATCCTAATTACTAATGACATTTCTTCCAGAATCACACTCTCAGCTTATCATCACCTTATGTCTCTTAATTAGATAAATCATTATTTATTTAATTAGGTCTTTCTCCTCTATTAAATAAATTAATCAATTTAACTTAATTAACCTTAAAATCCCTTTTTAATTAAATAATTCATCTTATTTGATTAAATCCCTAAAGTCTTCTCATTAAATTGAATAAATTAAACCTTATTTTTTTTAATCTAAAATTATCCCCTTTAGTTAAATAAATCAAATACATTTATTTATTTAATCACTTTCCTCTCAATTCTGATTTAAATCAACTCATAAATTCAAGTCAAAGCTGTCACATCTCCTAATTCCTCATTAAATTAATTAAGCTTTGATTAATTTAATCTTAATCTATGTCACATCCTCTAGAGAATGCAACTTGCACAATAAATCAATTACTTTGATTTATTAAATTGCCTATTTTCTCTGAACATGGAATAAAGGAGGAATATTCCTTCAAATTTGAATTCAAAATCCAAGTGGATGGGTACTTCCAACAAGGAATTCACTCCTCTTACATGTTCTTGTGCATTGAGCCAAGTGACATTAACTCCATTTCTTTCTCCCTCCAACATGTCACATTCAAATTTTAAATTTGAATCTCATGGCATTTATCATGCACATTGACCAAAATGTGCTCATTCCTCCTCCAATCACATGTGGACAAGTGGCCTCTTCTCATTGGTTGGTCTTTTGTCCCACATTGTTCAATTTCACTCTTTCTTCCAATTTGGAAATCTATAAATGAGAGACTCTTCCTCTCATTCTAACATCCACAATTTGAGTAAACTTACTATACTCAACTTCATCCTCATCCACCATTAGAGAAAAGTTACTCTCTTCACATTGAGAGCTAATTTTTTCCATTGCATAGCTAGGTTATGCCAAAATCTCATCAAGGAGATTCAATCATCCACAAATCATCAAAGAGCTTACAAAGGAGTTGGGAAAGGGCCAATTTCGACACATCAATTGGCACCAACTCCCACATGGGATCAAGAGTTTGCATGCTTAATTGGGATTTCATTTATATTTACATGTTTTGTTCTTCATTTACTATTTTAAGTATTTGTAAATGAATTTCATGGGGAATCCCTCTTTTATCTTGCATATCAACTAACTAATGAATTGTTTGTCATGTCTATCTAGGTATAGGATTTGGGTTCACAATATGATTTCGGTTGAACCATTAAACTTGGTCCATCCTAAGTTGATAGAAGAAAGTGGAAAAGTTGAGAAGGTCCTCATAGATGTCTTCTCTTTGGATGAGGCATTGGAGGAGTTTCTAGGTGCTTACTCTTCGTTACCTCCTTATCATCACAAGAAACAATTCTCGTATCGCTTACATAAACAAGCATACTTTGGAAGTCCCCGTGGATGCTAAATCTTTAGAAAAAGTAATCAAGATTGGGAAGTGCCTCTCTCCCAAGGAAGCAGATGATCACTCTACTCCCTTTAGTGCTTACCCTAATATCTTCGCTTGGAAGTATGAATATATGCCTAGTATTGATGAATCCATAGAGGTCCACAATATCATTCTATGTTTCGACGCCAAGCCCATTAAGTAGAAAATTTGAAAGATCAATCCTAGGGTAGCTTTAATGGTCAAGACTAAGATAAAGAATCTATTGAAAGTTGGCTTTATCCATACTATTGACTACTCTCCTCAGATTTTGAATATAGTTGTTGTTAGCAAATGTGATGGTCGTATTCGCATAAGCATTTACTTTTGAGACCTTAACAAGGCTTCTCTTAAGGATGATTTTCCATTACCTAATATAGATATGATTGTGGGCTTGACCACAAGCCATGCATTTTTATTTTTTATGGATGGATTCTCGGGTTATAATCAGATCTGTATTAACCCAGACAATCAATACAAGACAACCTTCACTACCCCTTGGGGGAATTTTTGCTATGTGGTCATTCCCTTTGGTTTAAAAAATGTAGGAGCAACTTACCAATGAGTGATGACCCTATTATTTCATTATTTCATTCATAAAATCTTAGAATATTGTGTTGATGACATCTGGGTGAAATCTGTAAATCATCAACACCATGTGAAGAATCTTCATCTTATCTTCGAAAGGCTTCGAATTTACAAGATGATCAATCCCCATAAGTGTTTCTTTGGCGTAGACGCTAGCAAGCTTCTTGGGTTTATAGTCACTTATCATGGAATCAAAGTTGAAATGAATAAGATTGATGATATTGTTAACATGTCTCCACCAAGGAACGCCACCAAGTTGCAAAGTTTATAGGGGAAGATTCAGGAAATTCACAGATTCATATCTTAGTTGACTGACCGTACCCTTCCTTTCACTCATTTACTGAAAAAGGATGTTCGCTTCATATGGGATGAAGAATTTTAGAAAGATTTTGAATCCATCAAAGCCCACTTGACCCATCCTTTTGTATTGATGCCAACTATGCAAGATAGACCCTTCCTGCTTTACCTTGCTACGTCACCATATGCTTTGGCAGCCTTGCTAGCTCAATATGATGATGTAGGAAGAGAGAGAGAGATCTACTACATTATTTGTGTCCTCATTGATTATGAAATCTATTATTCATCCATGGAGAAGCAATTCCTTGCTCTTGTATTCACTACATAGAAGTTGAGGAACTACCTCCTCCATGTTGAAACTCACATTATAATAAAAAAAAATCTCTTGAAACATTTGTTCTCTAGCACTGAACTCTCAGGAAGGTTAGCGAAGTCGGTTATGTTTTTTTCTGAGTTGGATATAAAGTTTGTCACTCAAAAGTTGGTAAAGGGACAAGCAGTTGCTGATCAATTGGCAAATTCTCCCTCGCCTCACTCCTTCCCTGGGTTGGACCTATTCCCTACTGAGAATATCTTCACAATCAACTATGACCTCGAATGGAAGATGTACTTCGATGGATCGATGTATCAGACCAGTTCTAGAGTGGGTGTGGTCTTGATATCCCCCAAAGGCAAACTGGTCTCCCTATCCTTTCGATTATATTTTCCTTGCACTAATAATATCACAGAGTAAAAAGATTTTATCACCAGCTTGCATGCCACGATTGTGTTAAAGATTAAACATCTTTGTATACTAGGTGACTCTGAACTTATTGTGAATCAAATCACAGGAACTTATCAAGCTAAACAAAGTAAGTTGTCTCGCTATCGAGACCTTTCTTTATCTCTGCTCAATCAACTTTCCTCTTTCACAATGAACAATATTCCTAGGAGAGAAAATATGCATGTAGATGCCATGGCAAGCGTTGCTTCATTGGTACCTTCAAAAGAGGATACGAAGGAATATCACTTCATGGTTCAGATTGCGTGAACCCCAATGGTTCCCGATCAACCTGAGCCCAAGTATCTAGTTTACTTTCATGCTAATTCAAAAGAGTGGTTCTCTAGTATTTGTTAGTGTAATTAATTAATTATTACACTAGCATAAGTTAACTTAGGTTTTAATTAATCATATTAGTCTTAAGTTGCATTTAATCATTTAATAAAGTTGTTGAGATAAGATTCCCTTCTAGAAGATGAGTTGTCTTTTCTAGAACTTATCTCCATCTTGTTATCATTCTCTAGGTAGTTGGTTAGGGTTTCTTGTTGTCACATGAAGTGTGATTTGAACACTTGGCAACATCCTTTTCATTCTAGGTTTAGCACTTGTCTATATAATCAGGCATATGTACTCTTTGTAATCTATCTATCTATCAATCTGATAGATCATAATAGAATCTATATTTGCATGCCATTATCATACTTTCTTTGTGGTTGAATATTCCTTCCCGGTAAAGGTTCACCTGTGCATCCATCATTCCAACATGGTATTAGAGCTATTCCAGTGTAGGTTCATCCCAGGATCAAGAAAGTTTGGCTAGTGAGATTCTTTGGCAAGCAAGGGTTTGTTGCAAGTCATTTTTTATTGGAGCCGTCATCATATTTGTTTCAAAAATCCAGTTTTCACTCATTTGCAGAAAAAACGATTTATGGGTTTTGTACCTAGCATCGAAATATGAACTGGATATCTTTTAGATTTTGCATATCTTACACAGATCTAGAGAAAATTGCAGTATAAAAAGCGTTGAGCGTCATTTTTCTCCTAGCTGAAGTTTAAAAAAAATCAATTTTTCATCTTTTGCTTGTTGGATCAAGAAATGATTTCTGGGTTTTATTTCTAGCATCAAAATATTTCTAGGTTTTTATTTTTGTCTACAAACAATGAGTAGATTTTCCAGAAATCAAATTAGAAATAAACATTTTTGGTAGAAAACCCGTTTCCTGCAAGCTAAATTCAGTTTTTTTGAAAAATTCATAACTTTTGGCCACGATGTCCATTTTTGGAAAACGAGATATTGACTGAAAGTTTGTTTCGAGCACTTCATAGTGGTGTAGGCCATTTTTTCAGATTTGGTCATCTACACAAATTTGAGGTTATTTTTCATCATGGAAACAAATGTGAACATTGGTTTGTGCATGCACTCTTTTTAATTTTCTGTTTATGTATATTTAGGCATTCTCTCCTTTTGCAATTATTGGGTATTGTAATAAATGAACTAATATAAAGTTCCATCAGGGGGGTTTCTTGCATAATAATCTGATTAGAGTGTGCATGCACTTTGATCTTCATTGTGTTTTGATGACAGCTCGCATGTGTTGTAATCTGGTTTCTTAGTTCCTTTTGGCCACTTTTTTGTCTTAGCTTGACACATATCAAATTCATTTCGGATCTATCTCAGTTTGAGGGCCACTAAATTTGTGGTTAATGTTCCTAAGTCTTTATGGTACTTGTTTTCATGGAAAATTTTGAGTCTCAGTTTGACATCGGCATCGAGATTCACGACTTCCAGATTCTGTCATCATCTTTTCATCTACTGTTGCTTTATGGATTCCAGGGTTGTTCTAGTTTGGTGTTTTCGAGTGTTTCGTGGCATCGGTTTTGCTATTGCATTATTATGATTCCAATATGGTTTCTTGTAGATAGAAGTATCTTTCCTTGCTTGCCAAATTGCGGTTCCAGTGTTACTCCACAGTGTTCTTCTAGTGCTTCTTCACTACAGTCATCTCATTGTAGGGGGGGTTGCCCCACTGGGTTTTCCTTCTCTACTTCATTATTGCATTTTTACATGGGTACCTAATCAAGCCTTGTTGTCTGGACCCATTCATGCTTTCTTGCATTCATCTTAGTTTTAGGTGCATGCTTATCTAGTCTCCCTAAGTTGCACTTATTGGGGGGTGTTAGTGTTTAATTAATTAATTATTACACTAGAATAAGTTAACTTAGGTTTTAATTAATCATATTAGTCTTGAGTTGCATTTAATCATTTAATAAAGTTGTTGAGATAAGATTCCCTTCTAGAAGATGAGTTGTCTTTTCTAGAACTTATCTCCATCTTGTTATCATTCTCTAGGTAGTTGGTTAGGGTTTCTTGTTGTCACATGAAGTGTGATTTGAACACTTGGAAACATACTTTTCATTCTAGATTTAGCACTTGCCTATATATTCAGGCATATGTACTCTTTGTAATCTATCCATTTATCAATCTATCTATCAATCTGATAGATCATAATAGAATCTATATTTGCATGCCATTATCATACTTTCTTTGTGGTTGAATATTTCTTCCTAGCAAAGGTCTACCTATGCATCCATCATTCCAATAGTATCTATAACTAATTAAATATTGGAAACCTCCTGTTGAAAGGACAAAAAGTGATCGCACTCGTATACGAAAGCTTTTAGCATGTTACATCATCTTATCAGACATTCTTTATCAAAAAGGCTATAATGGCTTGTTGTTAAGATGCCTCACTAAAGAAGAAATACCCCTTGCCCTTAAAGAAGCCCATGTAGGCTTTGGGGGTGCACACTTCGGTGGTAGATCCTTGGTGAGGAAACTGATACACATGGGTTACTATTGGCAGATGATGGAACAAGATTCCTTCGGTTTCATCAAGAAGTGCCTTCAATGTCAACAACATAGCCGCCTTATCCACACTCCTGGTCAAGAGTTGCAAAATCAAACTTCTCCTTGGCCTTTCACAAAATGGGGGTTAGATATTATTGGAAAAAATATCACCTCCTTCTTCCAAAGGACATACCTTTATCATTACCACTACATATTATTTCACGAATTGGGTTGAAATTATTCTGTTCTAATCTACGAAGGCTGAAACTATTTGTAGATTCCTCTTGAACAACATCATCTCTCATTTTGGGCTGCCTGCTACACTTGTTTCTGATAGTGGTACACCATTTAAAAACAAAGAAGTAAAGAAATTCTTAGAGAAGCTTTGTATTCGACATAGGTTCTCTACACTATATTATTCGTAGTCAAATGGCCAAGCATAATCTTCTAATAAAATGCTTGAACTCATTCTCCATAAAACAATTAATAAACATGGAAAAGATTGACATATTCAGTTGACATATGCTTTGTGGACTTATTGCATGAGTGTTCACATGATGATAGGAATGATGCCTTATAACCTCATGTATGGTGCAAAAGCTATCATGCCTTTGGATTTGGAAATTCCATATTTGCGGGTTTCCCTTAGAGGGTTGATTGATAATGAAGCCTATCGAGTTAATCATTTGCATCAGCTAGAGATGCTCGAGTAGCATCGTTTATAGGTCCTCGATCATCTTAAAGCTTATCAGCAGTCACTATCAAGATAATATAATCAGGGTGTACTTCCTAGAACCTTCAAACTAGGAGACCTGATTCTATATGAAAATCAGCAAAATATAAATGCGCCACCTGATCAGAAAGGGAAATTTAGTCCTAACTAGTTTGGGTGCCTATGAATTATCATCTATGGATGGAACACCTTTAAAATATCTTATTAATGCAATGCATCTTTGTCAATACTATGCATAGTGTCTTAATGTGCCATGTATGTAGTGTTCTCCCTAAAGGGTAGGAATACTACATATGTTAACATTTACTCATTTTCACATCATGAATTTTTTGTGTTTATGACATGACCATGTGTGTGTGTAATAGAAACATACATACATGTGTCTGACTATGCTAAATATCCATACATCACATTACATCTTTTAAAGTAATTAGATCATCATAACATTCAATTAACATGTAAACAAATGTGTTCAATTAAATCATGATTAACATATAATAAAAAAATACATCCATATAAGAAAATAACATCCATAGCATGAGTGTACATGAAATGGAAAACATACATATAAACAAAGCCATGATGTTGAAACTGGTGTATATATATGTCCAATGTATGAATCAAATGTCATGTACATGTATCGAGCCACTGTTGTAAAAGATGAGTGGTTGTTGAGTATGTGTATACAAAAGATCTATAAGTATGTATGTATATCTATATCTGGCTACAAAAATGATATGTACAAAAGGGGCTCCTATCCCCATGGTACATGGCTCCCTGAGCCCTCTAGCTCTGGTGGCTGCTCTGGTGTTCTAGGAGGAGGTTGCATGGTGGTCTGTGACTAGGATCAGTGTGAAAATGATGTAGATAGACCTGCTTGTATCCCTCTGAGCTCCCCCTGCAGTGAACAAATGTTCATCTTCGCTTGGATAAGCTCCTGCTGCAATTGTTGAACATCTATCAGGATCACAACTGTCGGTCACACATCGAGCTCATCGATGAAGCTCCAGAAATTGTCACGTGTCACCTCAGCGGCATTATCCCTCCTCATTGTCATGTCTCGCTCGGTGAGTGCCATCCACAACTCCCCTGATAGTTGATCTCGCTATCCCCTGGTGGCTATCAACTCCACAGTTAGCTGCACCACCTCTACATCCTGCTCCTCATATGCAATCTGTAGACTTGCTATCGGCTCAGAAGTGGGGGCATGCCTCCTTGCTGAAAAAAGTTGGTAATCCTCTAGGACTATCCCCTAGATCGACACAATAGGGGCCACCTCTGAAATACACTAAGCTATAAGCCTAGTCCATCCTTGTGCATCTATTGCAATCACAAAGAGACAAACATGGATCAATATCACATCGCATGTATATACAGAAAAGTGTGAATAGAAATATGGAAAGCATGAAAATAACAATAATGTACCATGTATACCTAGATCCCCTGGCTTCCATATGGGATCAGGGTGTGGGTTGATGCTGGAACCTGCACCAATGGTATCGATGGCTAACCTGGGCAATGCTAGCATTGCTACTATTGGGACGGTGGAGACTAGCGATGTTGATGAAATAGGGGTAGATGGGGGGAGTTAATCTCCTTCATTGTCATGGCCTCACAGGCATTGCCTCCTCCTCCTCCTATACTAGCCCCTCCTCCTCCTCTACATCGCTTTGCTAGTGGCCTCTCCTCCTATCTTGTGGAGGCTAGTGGGGCTCATCCTCCTATGGGCCAAGGTCTCCTCTCGAAGCACCCTCTTCGAAAACAAGGGTAGGACAATGCCTCTCCCACCACTATGTGTAGTCTGCTACCACTCCAACATTATCCACCGCCACCATGGCCGACAGATCATGATCGAGCTCATCATCATCCAAAAAGATGATGTCTATAATAGAAGGGTAAGGGTGATCACCTACCCTCGCTGCACTTCAGTGTGCCTTGGTGTATGTGGGCATGTCGGGAAGTATAGTTTGTACATGACCATGCTGTCGCATGACCCGACTCCAGTAGTAAGGAATAATAATATAATCGTGATGACCCACTAAAAAATGATCCTGCTATAGGTTCCTAAGGAACCCGCTATCATCAACACACTTGAAATAGCAATAGGGTCTCCAACGAACCTCTCCCATGATGATAGTGTCAAACTGTAGCCTCCAAAATTGTAAGTCCCTGAAACACCACTAGCCTCTCATGTCATACTAGTGGGCCATCGAGACCTAATACGACCACCGTTGAGGAAAACCAACTAGTCGAGTGCACATGATGTGGAGGAATTCCCACACCTGCAAAAGTGTGCATGTAGTAAGACTATGGAACTCATAATGAACGTACTATCCAAGCTCTCAGTAGAGGTGCACTAGCATGCTGTGCCCCCAGGAAAAAATAGTCCTATGCTCAACGATCTCCCTTATAATTGAGATGAGGCCCCCGTGCATATGTGAACCTATCCCTTCTATGGTGATGAGGAAGGCGACTGTCACCACCATCACTCGACATAGAAATGATGTTGTAGTCCTCGCCTGGTCATACTAGTGAGTGTAGATATGACCAGTGTCACCGCCGCCATTGGTCTACCCTGCGCAGTACTGGATGCCCTCGATGTGCTCCCATGCCGATCGGGTGTCATCTAGAGCCACCCACCATCTGTGAATGGGGAGCCTGAGGATCCAATAGATGTCCTCAAGGGTGATGGTAATATCTCTGCATGGAAAATGGAAAGATGTACTAGCATCCCACCGCTCCATTAGAGCGGTGAGCATCCCATCATGGTATCGCATCTCTAGCATGTGAATACATGCCAGAGACTGAACCGCTCCAAGTGTGTGATCTCATCCTGCAATAGACGATCCCTCTACTTGCGGATGAGTCAAAATGCTCACCCCCTGGGATGCTCCTACAAAAATAAGAAAATTCTAAGTCCAAAACATGATAATGAAACACAAACATGTAAAAGCACCTGTGCAACACGCCTGCGTCCTGGACTACCATGGTCACCCAGAGGACACCAATGCGTACTTAGGATGACAACATGGATTTGGGACCCCAAAGTTCGTCCTAGATGACAACATGGAAAGAGGATGCAGGCGCACATTTCAGACACCTGTGCACCTCAGTGCGTGAAAAAATCTAAAACAATGAGCTAAAATGTATGAAGATCAAGACTAAGAAGCCTACCTGTTAAACCTCGCGACCCATGATGATGTCCTCACATAGCTTCTCTAGCCTCAATGCCTCATACTCTCTCCTGCTTAGAATTTTTCTAACTTTTCTCTCACAAAATTCAACAATCTGCTCGTGGGGAATAGTGAAAATGACCCTTCTGGGGGCCCACTTAGGTATATATAGGCCCCTCGGGGCCCATTTTTCCTAGAGTTCATGGCCCCTCAGTTTCTCTTGACTTTACCCCACCATGTTGGGGGAAAACTCAGGAGGTGGCATATAGTCACCTCTTGATCATATTTTTCCTCCGAATCAACCACTTTTTCTTGATCATTCTTCTCTTTGTGGTAGTTTCTTTCGATTTCTCGAAACTGACTCAAAATTTTAGTTTTGCAGGATATAGTTTTGAAAAAAAATTCACGACCATCGTGTTGCTGATTGTTGAGCTCGGGAGCTAGGGGCATCCTTGATACTGGTTGGCTCGACTTCGGTGACCTCTTTGGTCCTTTCTTCTAGCACACATTTTCGTAAAATTTAGAATTCGAGTGAAATTTTTCTTCTCTACTTTAGTGAGGCTAATTTTTTTTCCAAAATCAAGCCCACTAAATTGGGGGAAAAATGTAATGTTGTAGAATTGCACCTAGGGGAAATTCCACATTTTTGCATCTTGTCTAGCATTTATGACACCTTAGAAGCATAAATGACAAAATCTCATAAGTTGGAATTTAGCGATTCTAACTCCATGTGGACACATGGCGAAAGGATAGAATCCTGACAGGGCGTTTCTGAAAAATTTAGGCCTTGGATGGCTATGTGGCGCACATACATCCATGTGATGCGCTAGCGTCCTGGTGGTTTTATGAGTCTGAAACAATGAGTCTAGAACCTTGACCCTTGCAACACATGTTCTAGCGATTAGGTCTCGAGTGAAACGGCTCTATGTCACCCTTGCATGCCTTAAAACCCCTTTTTGGCCCTTATTTTGGGGTTGGAAGTCATAAAAAAAAGAATTATCACTACTTGCTCTATTCTTTAGTAAGCTCTATCCTTGAATAGCAACACTTTTACAAGTGAAGCCATGCTTGATTGAGGTCCCTCCAACATCTACCAGCTCTCCAACAACTACCATATTGCAAGCAAGCACATCGCGGTGTGCCCATGTGCTATGGAAGAGGGTCATGACCCATGGGTAATGCTCTCTCTCCCAATCACTCTTTCTTACTAGTTCATTTACTACTTTTTGGTGTAGGCTCTACTCCGAAGTGGGTTTTGTTTTCACCACACACTTTCTTTACTTCCTTTACACTCTTTTCCAAACTTGGTTGTTTATGGAGGTGGGAACACTGAAATGGGTTTCTGACTGAGGAAGGCCCCTATACAGCCCCAACCTTTTCCCCTTGATATTTTTTGTGTAGGTTATGAAGGGATGCTTGGAATAAAGCTTCAGACGCATGAGGGTAATCTTGTTTCAAGTTCTCTTGTATTTCCTTTAGCCTCCAACTTTCTATCGATTATTTGGTACTTCACGCTTTTGACCCAAGTCAAGAAGGGAGATTTAGTTTCATCTGTCTGAGCTCCTGAGTTCTTCGTAGCTTAGGATGCTAGTGCATCTTGTGGACGATAGTGCATCATACTGGTGTCCTTAAACTATGGTGATGTCTTTTGGCCAAGAGCTCCTTAGCTGGGGATAGAAATCTTGATGTCTTGCTCTTTTGGGGCCTAAAAATACTTTCTCACTATCCTTCATAGTTTTATTGATTCATTTAGTTTGAGGTGTATAAGGGCAGTTCATTCCCTGGTGATCTCTTGAGAATAAAGAGACCCATGTGCAGCGAATCCCTCTTATATCACACAAAGAATAGAGTAGTTCAATTGGTTAGAGATGCTTAATTCTGCTAAAGAACATATTCTTCTCTTCTTGTGCCAACACTTAATGATTAGATACTTCAGAAGAAGGTTGAATAATTATTGTGTATATACTACATTACTCACATCTTGGTCTGCATGATGTTTTTGGTTTCTCCCTGGTGATGAAGGAATGTTGGAATGCTCCACATTCCTCCAAAAGTGAATTTTTGGCTTTATGGTTTTTTGGATATGTTTAGTGATGTTAAATGCATACTATATTGTTGTATCATGTGATTTAGTGGTCTACAAGTGTAGTTTTTAAAGAATAGAGTAGTTCAATTAGTTACATATGCTTCTCTTCTTGCACCAATAGTTAATGATCAAATACTTTAGAAGAAGGTTGAAGAAATATTTTGTATAGATTACATTATTCATATATTGGTCCACATGATTTTTTTGGTTTCTCCTTGGTGGTGTATAGATGAATAGTTGGCATTTGTAGTAGTGTTGATATTGATTGGGCCAACAGTCTTGTTTCCTTCATCTTTGGTTGATCCTAATTAATTAATTTTTCTTTGAAGGGTATGTTGTGATGTATTTGGGGCCTATTATGTCGTGTGTTGATCCACAAATAATTATATTTTTATAAGGCATATGTTTGAAGATGACCTATGTAGTATCATACGTTTTCATCTAAAGGTCACCTTGGAGCCAACCTAATTGATGTTTTATGTTGTTGTGGAGGGAATTTATAGAAGAAAATAATTTATTATGAATTAAAGGTGTGTGAGGTTGTGCAGTATGTTGATGATGAAGTGTGTGAAGTTAGTATGATGGAGTAATTGTGTGAAAAAGGGAAGCAACAATCATATATATCAGATGCTTCTTTATAGCAGTTCATGTTCATACTCATTATAATTTTCATGAATCCTACTATCAGGTAGTGAGCCTCTTCAACAGGTCCTTATATCTTGCCCTAAGGTTGTGCATCTTAGCCCACAAGTCTCTAGGTAGTGAGCCTTAAAAAAAATTGCTTTTTTTGTAAGAGGTGAGCTTCCTTAGATTGCGAGTTGACTCTCACATTTTTTTTCCATCATTGGGTTTTACATGTAAAAATCTTGGTGTCCTTGTGTGGTGCATATTTTCATTTATTCTCTTCTTTTAGTTAATATGATTTGATGTTTAATCTACAAATAGTTTTGGTTAAGTTTTAGTATATGTTGATTCACCCCCCTTTCAAAATTTTGGTGCATTCAAAAATTGGTATCATAGCCAAGTTACTTTAAGAAGCCTAATAAATGAGGTAGATCCAACACTCAAACACATGGGATCTATAGAAAATATCAATGATATGTTTATTATTAAACTAGATCTAGAGTCAATAAAACCTGAAGGTTGGGACATCAATCTAGAAGATTGTGAAGTAGATTTTGAAGGAGAACTCTAGTCTTCTCTTGAATATCTGGATGAAGCAAGAGCATTGAACCAAACCTGAAAACACCAATTGCAAGAAATGTCAGCAAGGCAAGCAAACACGGGTTGGATTTTAGATGAATCAACATACAAATAGAAATCCTTTGGAGCTAGTGCATATTGATCTTTGTGGTCCCACAAAGATAAGAGGATTGGAAGGAGAAATGTACTTCATGTTGTTGATAGATGATTACTCAAGAATGACATGGGTAATGTTTATGAAGGATGAGTCTCAGGAATTTGAAATATTCAAAAAATTTAGAGCCATGGTTGAGAAGGAGATTAGTCAAAGAATCAAATGCTTAAGATTTGATAGAGGAGGAAAATTCACCTCAAATAATTTCATAGAGTATAGTGTGAAGCATGTAATCAAAAGGAAATACTCTGTAACAAGGAATCCACAATAGAATGGAGTTGTTGAAAGAAAGAACAAGAAAATTAAAGAGATGGACAAAATATGTTAAATGAGGGCAAGTTACCTGATCTGTACTAGAGAGATGTATTACATACAATAATATATACCTTGAATAGATTCCAACTTAGACTTAATAGTGATAAAACCCCCTATGAACTATGGTATAGCAAACTTTCCTCTATTAAGCACTTCAAAGTGTTTGGCAGTAAATGCTACATTAGGAGAGAAGAAGATAACTTAGGAAGATTTGACTCTAGATGTGATGAGGGAATATTTCTTGGATATTCCACCCAAAGCGAAGCCTACAAATGCTACAACAAAAGGATGCAAAAGGGTAAAAGTACAAAGCTATGTCACACTTTATAAAGAAATCAACCAACATTGATCCAACTTTTAAAGTTGAATCACAAAAAAGTGGTATATATCTTTTTAATTTTGAAATTATGTAAATTAATAAAATGTTTATTTTTTAGTATATTTTATATTTTTTGAAAAAATTAGAAAAATATTTAAAAATAGTTTTTCATAAATTTACACTATAATTTTATTGCTAATAAAATGCTAAAAAATGAGGTTACATGAGACGCCAATCTTTATATAGTAAATTTTAATTTTTTTCTTTCAATTTTTTTGTGTGTATTTATAAATTAAAACTTGGATATATTATTTTCTAATTTTGTTAAGTATATATTTTTAAATAAATATTAAAATGTACATGTATTAAAAAATAGAGTTTTCTATTCAACGTGAACTTTCATATTAACTATTTATCTAAAATAGAAAAAAATATACCATCTTGATATAGATTCTTTTATCTAGTGCATCATATTTTTTTAAAAAAAAATTCAATAAGTTTTAGTATTTTTTTGACACGGTAATCAACCTAATATTTTTGTGTTGATAACCTAATTTTAGTAAAAATAAAATATAAAGAACAATTAAACTATTAAAATTTATATATATTTGAAAACTAAACTTATGGATCTACAAATGGGTATTTTTATATTTTAAAATAATGTTTTTAAATGACTAGGAGTTGTTGAAACATCCAGTTTTTCAAATAATTTTTTTTCCTTCGATAAATTGGCTTCAAAGTGGTTCTACATATGCATTTATCTAACAATTTTAGTTTGAAAAGTTGTGGACATATCTAACTTATCTAGAATTAATCTTACTAGATCATATGTTTGAACAAAATTGATTTTTAGTTAGAAATACTTAAATTTATTTGTGTTGATAAGTTGGTCAAAAGTGTGACACAAATTGGTACTTTTACCTAGAAAATTGTAGGGAGTATCACTATGAAGGTTGATGAAGACTTGAACAATGTTAAACTTGATAGAGATATGAATGCAGATGAATCAAAGTCTGAAAAGGAAGTAGTCGATGAAGACCCTAAGGAAGTAAATGAAAAGGAACTTGCAAGATATGTTCAAAAGGATAATCTTGTAGAGAAGATCATTGTCAAGATAGATGAAGGAGTTCAAAAAAGAGAAGGGTTGCAAAGAAAAAATATCAATTAAATTTTTCTCTCATGTCTCAAATAGAGCCTAAGAGCTATGTTGAAGCTAACAAGGATGAGAATCAACTAAAATCCATGAAAGAATAACTAAGCCAAATTGAAAAAAAACAAAACTTGGGGACTAGTTCCAAGACCCCGAAATAAGGATGTTATAGGTACAAAGTTGGTCTTCAGGACAAGCTCAATGAAGATGGAGTTGTTATAAGGAATAAGGAAAGATCGATGTGCAAATGATATGCAAAAGTTGAAGGGATATATTTTGAGGAAACATTTACTCTAGTTGCTAGATTAGAATCCATAAGAATGTTTCTAGCATTCTCTATTTATAAGAAGTTCAAAGTCTATCAGATGGATGTCAAGTTTTCTTTCCTGAATGAGAAAATAGAAGTGGAAATCTACATAGAACAACCTGAAGGTTTTCATCTATCAAAAGAAGAAGATTATGCGCTTAGATTGAAGAAAGAATTTTATGGTCTAAAACATGCACCTAGAGCATGGTATTCAAGATTAAACCAGTACCTACAACAACAAGGATTAAATAAAGGATGTGAATACAACAATCTATACTTCAAATCAGTAGGTGAGCATATGATAATTGTTGTTGTATATGTGGATGGCATCATTTTTTGTGGTAGTAATAATAAATTATGCAAAGAATTTACCACTCAAATGCAAAGTGAATTTGAGATGTCAATGCTTGGAGAACTATATTTCTTCCTTGGTCTACAAATAGCACAGACTAATGAAGGGATATTCATATCTTAAACCAAGTATGCTAAGGAAAATATCAATAATTTTGGAATGAAAGATAACAAACCAATTGGTACCTCCATGATAATTTCATGCAAGTTGAGTAAGATAGATGAATCCCATGATGCAAATTAGACCATGTATAGATCAATGATAGGTAGATTTCTATACCTAACTGCATCAAGGCCTAATATCATGCAAGAAGTGTGTATGGTTGCAATATTCCAAGCTACTCCTAAAGAGTCACATGTCAATTCCATGAAAAGAATCTTTAGATATATAAAGAGTAAAATTGACTATGGCTATGGTATCCTAAAGGTGAAGATTTCACTTTACAACATATATAGATGCTAATTTGGAAGAAAGTATGGATGATAGGAGAAGCACCAGTCATCATGCATTTTTACTTGGAAATAAACTTATTTCATGGCTGAGCAAGAAGCAAGAGTCAGTTACTCTTTCTACAATTGAAGTAGAGTATGTTGTAGTAGTGACATGTTTCACTCAAGTGTTGTGGATGAAGCAAATAGTCAAGGGAATCAAGGTACATTATAAATCACCTATCTCTATTATTTGTGATAATTCAAGTTTTATTAACACATTAGAGAATCTAGTGTTGCATTCTAGGACTAAGAAAATCTTAATCAAGTATCAATTCTTAAGAAAAAAGGTTGTAGATCAAGAATTTACCATGGAATATGTGCCAAACAAGGATTAGGTTGCAGAAATATTCACCAAACCTCTTCCCAAAGAGGAATTTGAGTACTTGAGACAAAAACTAGGAGTGGTTGCTCCTGCCTCACATCAGTAGATCCTAGTGATAGGGCATGAATCTAGGGGGGAATCATAGGAATATCATTCATCTCTAGAAGAAGAGCTAAAAGGAAAGTTAAGCATGATTAATTTTACAAATTTTTAATGACTTGATGGTTGCATAATTTTTAGATAAACTCATTTATATGATAAAAACGGGGAGAAAAGTTCTGGAAAAAAAGGAAAAAATTTGGAGTCCCTTTTTCGTTGATGTTAAAGGGGGAGAAAAAGTGAAAATACTCTTTGTGGAAGTTGGAAAATACTCTATGGAGAGAGTTAGCAAAGGGAAATAATAGCTACAAATTCTCATGTCTAAGGGCCTAAGGGGGAGAGAGTTAGCAAAGGGAAATAATAGCTAAAAATGCTCATGTATAAGGGCCTAAGGGGGAGAAATTTTGTTATGAAGAGCTTCCATTCATGTTCATCAAAATCCAATAGTAGAACAATCAATGTTGGAGAATGAGTAGAGCATGCATTTAAAGAGTTATTTATTTGTGTAGAGAATTTAGTTTTTCCATCAATGAAAAAGGGGGAGATTATTTGAATTAAGTTGTCATTGATGTCAAAGGGCATCACAAGGAAGTAAAAAGGGGAAATTATTGGCATCATGGACATCATTGATGCTAGAGGATTAGTCACAGGTAGAATGGTGAAGAATAATGGAGAGAAGAGCATGTTTTGCAAAGTTGAAATATTGCATTAAAAGTTGCAATATTATCATGAAAGGTTGTCATATTCTTAAAAATATTATTTCCTAAAGTTTGCAGAGAAAATAGAAGGAAAATATAATCAAGTTTTTTCAAGCATATTCCAAAAGTGTGATCCACGGGTTTAGACGGTGAGAGATGAGCTCAAAATTAAATTATCCTTGCTCTCTAATATAATTAGGGTTTAGTAGTAAACCATAAGGGTTTCAATCATGGTGCTACATATGATTTATATTTAAATGTTGACTATTGATAGTTAGTTATCGGTCACTTAAGTTAAGCCTTAAGTCCTTCAGGTCATTCAATTACCAACCCCTTGTTCTAGTGCCACCAACTCGATGGAGTAGTGAAGACATTAATTTTTTCTTAAGTTTGACACTTTAATATTTTCCTATGTATGTTCAATAGTGATGATTAGAGATCAAAGATCAAGTGGACCCAGACACCCACATTGTTTTCTAGTGGATGAAATCTTTGATTGACAGAAACATAAAATTCCTTCATGTTTCCAATGGGACCAAGCTCAAAATGCATGGCAATTCCACATTCAAGCACATCATTAATTCACATTGAATTTCTATTTCACTCTTACAAGCTCAAATTTTCAATGTCGACAAGTTTTAATAAGCAATTGCATCACACAACTACTATGCATTATATTCTTTAGTCTCTGAGCTCAAAGTGAATTTGTGATGAGCAATAAGGCTCCACATGCCTAACACAATGTTTGTGAGATAGATGGCACACTTCCTCTATTTCATGAAAGGGTTTGTGGGTCATTGTTTTGGTTGTGCAAAAAAGTAGTATACTGATGCATGTCCATGATGATAGGTGGCAATCGATCATTGCATTTCATGGCTTATTTACATCACGATTTAAGTTATTTTAGCATAAAATGAGAATGTGCTAAGAAAACGGTATGCGAGAGATATTTACAATGTAGATTTAAAGGTAATCTCATCTGATGGTTGAGTTTTAAAGTTGAGGTGATTAAATGATGACCATCAAATCATGGTGTGAAGAAGGAGATCGAGGGCTAGTATTTAAAGATCTAATTTGTCCAATGCCAGGTAGTAAAACATTGTGCAAATGGTGGAAAGTAGAATAACTAACACAATAAGAAATTTTTATTGCTAAAAAGATAGATTTTTAATGGTGGTTGATAGATATTATCGGAAATAAGGCACAAATAGTTAGAAAATTTGATACAGATAAAATCATGCAAGTATGATCATTTAATGCAAATCAAACCCTAGGTTTGATACATGATAAAAATAGAAAAATATAGAGAATCACATTGGTGGTACATGGCTCAAGGTAAGACTTGCTGGTGAAGAAAGATGAGGTAAGTCTAATAGAATAATGAATTGAGTTGACAGTGGTGTGCGAATTCTATCAGAAGGAATACCTAGACCAAAATTTGATCACATCATCTAGGACATGCATTTATTGTGTAGAGAAGAGAGTTAGTTAGGGAAAAGAAAAGGAGGAGAATGTGATTTAAGAGAAGAATTAGCAACAACAATAGAGAGGGATGCTTAGAGAATTAGATCAGAGAATGAGTAGTTGAAGAATAGATCTGTAAGATTGAATTGGATTCATTTGAATCACTTTGTAATCAAGAGTTGTAGCTCCATAATTTTCATTGTAAATCTAATTGGTTGGTGTCATCAGAAAGCTAAGTTGGTACTCATTTAGGGAGTAGGTGCTTCCTTTGAGTTGGTTCTCTTAAATCAAGGGATTGGTGTCTCCTTAGGGTTGGTTCCATTAAAATTTGTAACCAATGAGGTTTTATTGTGAGGTTGGATTAGGATAATAGATCTTAGTAGCTATTCTCACCATGGTTTTTCACATATTGGGTTTTCCACATATATCTGGTGTAATGTATACTTGTGTGTGTGTGTTTTAATATCTCTGCATGTTCATTTAATTTGCATTAAAACTTTTTTGAGGATAAGTTTTAAACGATATACTAATTCACCCCCATTCAATAGATAGTTGTGTTCCAACAATATGATATAATTAAAATTTGTGATGGATGGAATAACACCATCATCATCATGAATAATGGTAAAATATTTGAATATTTTTGCATGAATGTAGAGGAGTAATCTCTAGATGGAAAGTTATAAAATGAGTTTGTAAAGGAGGTGAAAGACTCGTAGGAATTCTATTAACTAGTGATCAAGCATGCATTGAAGGGAGATATGGAGGCATGTAGCAAGTAGAGGATCCAATGATTGTTGCACAATAAAACAAATCTAGATGTGAGTATAAATAGAAGGATTTCTAGTAATGAACACCATATCAAACTACATATATGTGATTATTAGTTCCAATTCAACAAATAAGGCATTAAAATGAATGATTCCCTTCTCGAGGGTTGAATTCAATATACAAGTGGAGGAATTATGAAAATATGGTATAATTTGAGAAAGTATGAGTGTCATGATCCCTTCTAAAAATTAACAAAGTTTATAATTAATATTCTAAGTAATTATGGATACAAATTATTAGATAATTAATAAGAATAAATTATTTGAACACTAAAAAGTGATGATAATAATTGATTATTAAATAAAAATACTAATAATTTAATTATTAATATTTCTATTCATAAAGAAAATGATATAATAAAAATATACCAAAATACAAAATACCATATTAAATTAGACAAAAAAATTTAAATAGATTATTTTAAGTTAACTAAATCAAATACAAAATTTTATTATCTAAGTAATTATCCTCAATTTTATATTATTATTTTAATTATCTTGATTTAAATTTAGATGTTAAAAATAATTTCTTTATTAGTTGCATCATCCTATTATTAATTTTAAAATAAAAGGATAAAATAAGGTTTAAGTAGTTCCTTTTATTGTTAAATCATCCTATTAACTGTTTTTAAAATAAAATAAATACAAGAAAGAACAAAATAAGATCATGCAAACTGAAGAATGGAGAAAAAAGTAATAAATAGTGGAGAGATGCAAGAGGTTGAGGGGGATCAATCAAGAGAAAGAGGACATAATTGAACTCATGCAATAAGGAATTGGATTTGTATTCTAGATATGTTTTTTTATTAGATGAGCAAGGTTAGGGTCGTAATCTTTTACAAAAAGGAAGAAAGAAAAACTGATCAAAGCAAATGACATCCATAAAAGAACAACAAAAAGAAGTATCAAAATTAGGTTTGAAAGATAGACCTTGATCTTGTCACAACTCCATAAATTGAAAATAAATTATAAATCAATCAATAATTAGAAAATGAATAAAAAAATTACTTTCATATGATCAAATATTAATTAAGAACTAAGATGTTATAGGATATCTATATTTATTTCAAATATTTGTAACATGATACTATATAAGTGACTTAGCTTGATTGGAACCAATATTTTTATTCATAGGATGATGCATAATTTAAGGAGAGGAGGATGGCATGACCCTTCCTTTTAGATTTTATTTATTTTTTATTAAATTTTAAGTAATTATGAATACAAATTATTTATTAATTAATAAAAAATAATTAGTTGAATAATAAAAAATGATAAAAATAATTTATTATTAAATTAAATTAATAATAATTATTAATGTAATTTTATTAATGCAAAGTAAGATAAAAATAAATAAAAATATGAAATACTAGATTAAATTAAATTAAATCAATTTTACATGATTTATTTTAAATGGGTAAAATTAAATACTAGCTATTTGTCATATTTACTATTTATCTTTAATTTTGTATTAGTGTTTTAATTTATTTTGATTTGGAATTATATGTTAAAAATGAATTATTTATTAGTTTCATTATTCTAATGACTAAATTTGAAATAAAATAATAAAAAGATAAGGATGAAATAAGATTTGATTAGATCCTCTTAGTATTATATTATCCTATTAAGTATTTTTAGAATAAATTAAAATCATAAAAGAAAAATTATAAATAGTGGAGAGATGCAAGAGGTTGGGGGAGGAACCAAGAGAATGAGAACATAATTGAGCTCTTGCAAAACTTAATTAGAGTTATATCTCATATGTATGTAAATCTATCTTTTGTTTTCATTTATGATTTTTAAAAATTATACATTGAAATCTAAGCTAAGAATATAATCTAATTTTTGAATCTAATTTAATTTACTAAATGTTTTAGTTTAAATTTCATTGATCTTAGATATCATATAAATTTATTTATTTTAATATCTCTTTTTTTTAATGAAAATATCAACTCATGGTTTACAAATCTTGATCAAGTTATGCAATATAAAATATAGTCATAATTTTACCCATATTTTGTTCTTATATTTGAGACAGACTTGCTAATTTCCATTACCATAGATTTTTTCCTATTAATAATTATTTACTCAAATTATTTTATGAAATATGTCTTGTGAATAATTTAGTGAAATTATCTATTACAATATTCATAGTTGAATTTTGAGAAATAAAATTTGAGTTACACATCATCTAAAAACATGAAGACTAGTTAAAAATAAACAATGTATTGTTGGTTAGTATGATCAATAAATTAATAAATAAATAATTTAGGATTGCTTCTAGTCCTTTCCTAAATAATTTATGAAAGATATACAAATATAAAAACACATAAAAAACCTCACTTAAATTTATAATAAAATAAAATGGTGAGAATTTTGGGTACAGCTTGAAGGTCATTACAATAATTCTTTATCAAATGTCAACACTATTTATTTTGAAGAAGGATGGAGAGTGGGGAATGCATATAGTATTGTGATAAGTAAATATCATTGTCATATATATGTTCTTGTTATCACTAAGTTTTTTTATGGATTGTTTAAGCAACTTAAACTCATTTTTATGGATTCTTTAAGAAACATAAACTAATTTTCCAAGGTAGGTCTCAAGAGTAGCTATGATAAAATTTTAGTTCATATGATTATGAGTGGAAGATTGCATTCAAAACTAAGTAATTCTATAATATCCCTTTATTTTTCTCTATTGTGCGAACAATGTTCTTCTCCTTTGTTATGTTTTAGTTTATGATTGGTACTTTGACTATAGTACTCGGTTACTGTTTGATCACTATATTTATCGTGATTTGGTGATGTATTTTGATGTGATGGTACTTTATTCAGATGTTATCATGATGGCATGTTTTGGATTAGCTTAGTGGATATTCAAATTAATAATGCTTTATGCTTTTGATTTAACTAATATGTTAGATATGTTAGTTAGTAATATTGTATTGGTAAAGGGGATGGTATCGCATCACTTGCTTGCGAGCGCCCTACGATTTTGTGATTTCCTCTTCATGGTGTGTTTTAATTATGACATATATATGCATGTGGATATACTCTTTTTTCGTAGGTTGACAAGTACAGGACATCGACTCCACTTGGTTTCACAGGTTTGAGCATGTCCATTTCCCAACGACATTCGATTGGGAGATAGTAGCTAGGTTTTCCGTACCAAGTCATCACCCTATTCATAGTGTGTCATCAGGTCTTAGTCGGGTTAAATTGCTTTAATATTGTTCCTTCTCTCTTATTTTTTTAACTACATGTTAGAAAAGGGTAAATATATGCTTGTTATAGTTAAGTTGTTGATTAAACTAATTTGGTTTAATGTTAGAAAAATGAGTCAATTTATTAATTAAATTAATCTAATTAATAAATAATTTAATCATGAATTAGATTTATTTTATTAATTAATTATTTTGATTGTGTTGAAATTAGATAAATATTCTTTTTGAAATTTATGGATTTTATTATTAGAAATTGAAAATTAAAGAAAAGGGGTTTAAATTGCATTTTTAGAAAATTCTAAATGCAAAAAAAAGAAATGAAGATATTTCCTATTCTGTTTTGGAAAATTTATGAGGGTGGTTGCATAGATATTTTTGGAATGATTTTTTTTTTCAACATGTATGAAAAATTGAAAATAGAGGAAGAAGAGGAATTTTGCTGGCTATGGGTTTTGGATTGGATTTGTGGAAATTGCTGAGTAGAAGTTGGTATCAGAGGAAGAACCTATGCACCATCTAGATCTTCTCAAGCTCTAGAATACCAGGTTCATGCTCTTAAGTTTTGCTGTTTTTTGAAAAATATATTTATAATTATTTTGTTGTTGAAAATCATATTTGGAAAACTCAAAATCTAAACTATGATGAAAACTTCATGTTAAATTTTGTAGCAAATCATAAACCTTTATTTCTATTTGAGCTTTCTCAAGAAAAATTGTGTTCTTGACTGTAAATGATCCTTTTAAACATTATTTTCTCAATATGTTATGCAAATTCCTTTTGTGGTTTTTAAAAAAAATATATATATGTATATATATTTACTGATATATATACATACACATATATATATAAATATATATGTATATTTGAAGTGTTATGCTGCTCAATTTTTTTCAAAAAAACTCCAACCCTAGCAAGTGCGCGGATTTCAAAAATTCGCAGTGTTTTTATGTCTTTATTTGTTTTATAAAAAAAAATATAAAAAATTATTTTTCTGTGGGTTTCAGAGGTGGGACACTGGGGGCTCACCCCCATCGCGCCCCCATGGGAGGTGAGTTGGGGGAGCCATGCCTAGCATGACCCCCATAAACCCCCATACCCTGCGCGCTCATTGTGTTACACAACTGCCGCCACCATTGTTGGTGGGTAGCTATGCATTGCATAGCACCACCAACAATGGTGGCCGGCTGTGCACACAGCCACCACTGCCGCCACCAACAGGGCCAACTGTGCTTTGCACAGTCGGTGCCTTCCTTATGCACACGGCTCAAAAATCTGCAGCTCAACCCTAAGGGTTGGCACGTGGATCGAGGTGTATGAGTTGCCTTTTAAAAACATAAATAATATATTAATATTTATTATTATATTTATAATATTATATATATTATAGTTAATATAATATGTATTAATAATTATTATTATTATATTATATAATATTATAATATTATATATATTTGTTTTAGTTAATTAAAATAGATATATATTATAAATATATATATAAAACACACACACACACATATATATATATACGTATTTAAATTATGATTTTCTTGAAGGCATGATTTAAGTGAAATTGAGGAAATGAAAACATGCTAATTTTAGTTAAATCATTGTTTTTATTTTAAAATATTATATTTGAAGGAGAAGTAGTTTTGATTTTAATTATATGTTTTCTAAGATAAATTAATTATTTTAAAATGGTTATGTTGAAAAGAGGAAACGATATTTATTTTTAAAAACAATGTATTTTGATTTGTAGAAATAAATGGATATTTTATTATTATTTAAAAGCAAGTAGGGAATTAAATATTGAGTTTTAATTTCTCCCTTGTCTGAAAAAGAAGTATTTTAAAACAGTTTATTTAATGCAATAAATTACTGAATGTTAATGAGGAAATGGATTTAGTAAATCTAAAGTAGATTTAATTCCTGTCTTCTCGTTCATCTTGATTGTGAACTGTTTCTATTTTCATTTGGGGGAAATTGAGTTATAGAGAATGATAATTCTTCTAGATGGGGTTTCAATTATGTGGGTTGTCATATTATGTTAGTCAACCTTTGGATTGCCTTGGGTAGTGCATTTAACTGTATCCAGTTTGTTACCCGGTTATCACGAACGGGGATGTGTTGACTTTATGTCGTGGATAGGGATTTGATATCCTTAGGTCACACTTGTGTACCCTTGGGTTGTGGAGTTGTTCCATGTGTTGTCTTAGAGGAGTGGCTTGCAACAAGGGCCGACACACAAAGTGGTGCTAGGATAACACATTGTAAGTTAGTTAATCCAGTGATAACGTAATTAAATTGATTAGAGGATTATGTAGTATCAAATACTTAATAAGATAATTATGCCTCGCTCATGGACGCAAGGGCTTGTATAGACTTGGGATGAGACGAGAAGGCATGGAATGGCAATATCGCTATCTTGTCTTTACGAGAGATAACTGATTCTGCAATGGTTAGCATGAGGGGCCGAAAGTCGTTAGAGGTTACCACGATAACCCGAGATGGGGGCCGAGGCCTAGGAAGACTTACCAAGATAACCCATGTAACATTGTGATGACACTTCTCCTAATTCAACAGTATTTTCATATTAGTGATGCAATTGATTATGTAATTTTGGAAGCATTGTAACCATTGTGTTAAGTGATGTATTCATATGTATTCAGTTCAGTTTTGTGTTAGCCTATGTTTAGGGGTAGATGGTCTTGGCTAGGAATCCTTGTTACTATCTTTTAGCATGGGGGGTGGGCCTTTGGGTTCCACTTGGTTGGGTGGAATGTGCACCTTACTCCGTTGGGTTTTTCTTCTTGTTTGTGTGGATGAGATTTCCAGTTGGAGAGCTCGTGGGATCCAATTTCATTTCATGCCTTATTTATTTTAGTTGATCTTGTGATCTATTACCCCTCATTTGTTATCGAGGTGGAAAGTTGTAATTGTAATCATGCTTATTGGACTTACCTCATTCAGGGAATGGGAGATGTAATCTTATTGTTTAATTATTGATAAATGAAATTGAAAGTTATCTCTTATGCTTTGATGTAATTTATCATTTATGGAATGTATGTGTTTAAAATTGTTAAGTGAATAAATTTCATGGTTTAAATTCATGTTTTTTGTTGAGGTTCTAAATTAACCTCAATCTCGTAACCTTAGAGGTTGTTTTCATTGGGTAGTGATCTTGCATGTTAATTGTACTTAAACAAAAAAAATTAGTCTGTTTAAGTAGTCAATTGCAACTTCCTCTAGGGTTGTGTGGCGGGGCGTTACACATGGTATTAGAGCCAAGGTTTAAACACTAGGTACTCTAGGATTATGATGGAGTCATTAAGCTTTTAGTTGTTTAGGCTTTTAAGTTGTGTACCTTGCCTAATACCTTGATGTGTCTATGCAGGATTATGCCTCCCAGATGCAAAAGAGGTAAAGAGCATGGACGTGGCCATTTAGGTGGTCATGGTGGGAGTCAGCATGACTCTCCTCCTCTTGTTCCACTTATTCCAGACCAGGAATAACATTAGGCATATTAGAATGCCCCAGGGGTTAGTGATCATCAGTAGAATCCACCAGGGATTGAGGCTGCGCGTAGAGCACTTGAGGAGACTTTGGTACTCCTTAGTCAGAGGTCAGTCGAGGTTCAGGTGAATCTAGGTGTGAGGGAAGTCCCATCTCATTCAGAGGCACACATGAGAGATTTCCTCAAGGCACATCCACCCTTGTATGATGGAGTAGGCACTAGGCTAGAGGTTGAGACTTGGTTGATAGACCTAGATAGGTGCTTTGCTATGCATCCTTTTGGTAGCAATACCAAAGCGCGATGCACTATTATGTATCTGAGAGGGTTTGCATCCACGTGGTGGATACTAGAGGAGCATAAGATCCATATTGATATTCACTCAGTATCTTGGGAGATCTTCTTAGAGCGTTTCAGAGCTCGTTTCCTATTTGAGCATTGGCATCAGCGTCGAGGCAATGAGTTTCACGCTTTGCGCTAGTTGGCCTTGTCTATTGAGCAATATGAGTGATGCTTTTATGAGCTCAAATAGTTTGCAGGGATAGGTGACAATGAGAGTATGTTGGCGCACCATTTTGTCAAGGGCTTAAATGCTCGTCTTAGCGGAGGTGTGAGGGTTTTCAAACCCAAAACCATGGAGATAGCAATGGAGAAATCACGTCTTGTTGAGGAGAATCTGACCATGGCACTAGGAGGTCACATGGGTGTATAGATTGGTAGTAGTTCAACAATAGGGTCTAGTGCTCGAAGAGGTCAGCCTCAGGGAGGTGTACCTTCTAGATCTCAGCAAGGACCATCGTAGAGTGGTCAGCAGTAGTAGCAGGTTTCGCAAGGGAAATGTAAAGGTTTCTTGCAAAGGTAGGGGGACAAAAATTAGAGGCGTGTGAAACACTTCAACTTTGATCAGCCAGCATAGAGTTCATAGTCTACCTTCAGGGGTAGTGCACAACAATCTAGCACACCATCTGGAGGTAGAGGCTATGGTAGAGGTACAGGGTGTTTTACATGTGCCCAATAGGGTCACATAGCTAGAATGTGTCCCAACAGGGGCACATCTAGTTTTTCTCAAGGTCCAGTGGCATATGAGCCGACAGTTGGTGATGTAGGCAAAGGGCATCGAGTATTTGCAGCAGTTGATAACCACCAGGCAAAGCATCAGGGCACTATCATCGAGACGTATGGTATGTTTATGGTAACCCAGTTACCATCTTATTTGATTCTGGAGCATCAGACTCCTTCATTTCTTCTTTTGTCGTGATGCGATGTAGACTGGGTGCAGTAAGGCAAGTTGATAGGTGGCAGGTTGAGTTAGCCTCGGGTGTGAAAGTCACATCGCATTCCCTTGTGCTAGAGTGTAGATTGGAGGTTGGACCTCTCCATACTACAATGGACCTTTGAGTTATTCCTTTGGGTTTGTATGACACTTTCATAGGGATGGATTGGTTGGAGGTGCATAGTGCGGTCATAGATTGTCGACGTAAGTCGATTCAATGCATTGAGGCATCTAGCAGAGAGGTAGAGATAGTGGGAGTCCATAGGACAATTTCTTTGAGGGTCATCTCAGCTATACAGTTGAGAAGGTGTGTGCATCAGGGCTGCTAGTTGTTTACTATTATAGTGCATGATTTGGATCTAGGAGGTGGAGAATATAAATTTTCTCTCGATAGTCACTCCATTCTTCAAGAGTATTCCGATGTCTTTCTAAACAAGATTCCTGGGATGCCACCTCAAAGGGACATAGACTTCAAGATAGACCTTGTGCCTGGATTGGAACCCATTTCATGAGCCCCCTATCGTATGACCACATAGGAGTTGAAAGAGCTTCACTTGCAGCTTGAGGAGTTGTTAGAGAAGGGCTTCATTCACCCTAGTGTTTCACCATGGGGAGCACCAGTTATCTTCGTGAAGAAGAAGGATGGTTCACTTCGGTTATGTATTGATTACCGACAGTTGAGCAAAGTGACCATCAAGAATCGATATCCGCTTCCTAGGATTGATGATCTATTTGATCAGATCAAGGGTACCACAATCTTTTCAAAGATTGATCTTAAGTTAGGATATCATCAGCTTCTTATCTTCAACTCAGACATCCATAAGACAATGTTTCGAATGTGGTATGGTCACTATGAGTTCACAGTAGTACCATTCGGGTTGACGAATGCACCCTCTATGTTCATGATTTTGATGAATGGTGTATTTTGTATGTACCTAGACAGATTTGTCCTTGTGTTCCTTGATGACATTTTGATATACTCTAGGACAATGGTAGAGCATGAGGAACATTTGTGGCAGGTATTGTAGTGCTTATGGGATAATCAACTATATGCTAATCTATCGAAGTGTGAATTCTTCAAGACTAAGGTTCGGTATCTTGGTCATGTGATCTTAGGGGAAGGTATTTCAGTGGATCTTGCAAAGATCCAAGCGATCTCAGATTGGTCTATGCCCACAAATGTGGCAGAGATATGTAGCTTTATGGGGCTAGTGGGTTATTACAGGCATTTTGTGCAAGGCTTTTCAAGGATAGGGTATCCTATCACCACCCTTCAGAGAAAAGGGAAGAGGTTTGAGTGGTCAAAGAAGTGTGAGGTAGTGTTTCAGAATCTTAAGGAGAAGCTGATTAGTGCACCAATACTTGCGATACTGGATCTGACTGGGGACTTTGTAGTTTTTACAGATGCGTCCTTGGAGGGTTTAGGTGTAGTATTGATGTAGGAAGGTCGAGTCATTGCATATGAGTCACGAAAGCTCAAGGATCATGAGATGAACTACCCCACACATGATCTTGAGTTGGTGGCAGTTGTTCATGCATTGACGAGTGGAGACATTTCCTTCTTGGCCATAGGTTTGAGTTGCACAATGATCACAAAAGTATTCAATATATTTTCACGTAGCCCAACCTTAATGCTAGGTAGAGGTGTTGGATGGAGTTTCTCTGTGAATATGACTTTGAAGTGAATTATATCCAGGGAAAGGAGAATGTCGTAGCGGATGCACTCAGTAGATGGAGACATGAGATATCTGAGTTGACTCTTGTTGTGTATTTGCAGAGTCAGATTCTTTCTGCTCTTCCAGTGGATAGTTGGTATCAGGAGGTTAGAACACAAATAGAGGCAGGCAGACCTCTTGAGGGTAGACATTTAGTATATTCTCTGGATCCAGATGAGATATTGAGACACATAGGATGCATATATGTTCCTTCATTAGGTGATCTTCGCAACCTGGTCATGACTAAGGCACATCGTGCACCTTATTCAGCCCATCTTGGGGTGAAGAAGATGCATTCAGATTTTCGTCAATTGTATTTTTGGATAGGAATGAAGCGCAATATCACGAATTATGTGTCATGATGTCTAGAGTGTCAGCGAGTTAATGCTGAACACTAGCATCCAGTAGGGCTTGTGCAACCGCATTTAGTACCAGAGTGGAAGTGGGATATAATCTCATTGGACTTCAATGTTGGTTTACCCAACTCTTCGAGATGACATGATGCAATTATGGTGACATTTGATAGGTTGACGAAGGTGGCACACTTCTCACCTATGCACTCTTCCTATATTGCATCATCCGTAGCTAGAGTATTCATGGAGGATATAGTGAGGTTACATGGTATTCCACGTCGGATTATTTTTGACAGGGATCCAGTGTTCACCTTAGCTCTTTGGATTTCATTACAACATGCGATGGGGACACAGTTGAACTTCAGTTCAGCTTATCACCCAGAGATAGATGGATAGACTGAGAGGGTCAATCAGATCCTCAAGGATATGTTACGTATGTATGTGATGGACCAACAGACACGATGGGAAGATTATCTCTATTTGGTAGAGTTTTCTTATAATAATGGTTTCCAAAGTTCTATTGGCATGCCTCCATTCCAAGCATTGTTTGGGAGACCATGTCGCACTCCCTTGAGTTGGGATCAACTTGACGACAGAGTAGTTTTGGGTCCTGAGATGTTGCAGGATGTGGAGCAATAGGTGAATAGGATTAGAGAGCACTTGGTGGAAGTGCAGGATAAGTAGAAGAAGTATGCAGATGCACATATAGTGGATTGTTAGTTTTCTATAGGTGATAGAGTCTTCTTGTGGCTGCGTCTGCGAAAGAGTCCCATCCATTATGGGAAGGGCTCTAAGTTGGCACCTCACTTTGTCGGACCTTTCGATATACTTGAGAAGATTGGTCCAGTTGCTTATCGTCTTGCTTTACCGCCCAGTCTCTCGCGCATTCACGATGTTTTTCATGTTTCAGTTCTTCGGTTGTACCATCTAGACATTTCTCATGTCCTTGATTGGAATGAATTACAGGTAGAGGACGGACAACTGGCTTTGGAGCCCGTGGCCGTAATGGAGTGCAAAATGCTCGCTCTTCAAGGGCGAGATATTGATCAGGTTAGGATCCAATGGGATCCTAGGGATGACACGTCATCCACTTAGGAAGATGCAGCTCGAATGAGGGAGCTTTATCCCTATTTTTTTGCAGGTTTCCAGGAGTAAGCCTGACCCTAGGGGGGGAGGATGTAATACCCCTCCGTTTTGCTTTGTTGTGTGAATAGTGTTCTCCTTTGTTATGTTTTAGTTTATGATTGGTACTTTGACTATGGTACTCGATTACTACTTGATCACTATCTTTATCGTGATATGGTGATGTATTTTGATATGATGGTACTTTATTTAGATGTTATCATGATGGCATGTTTTGGATTAGCTTAGTGGATATTCAAATTAATAATGCTTTATGCTTTTGATTTAACTAATATGTTAGATACATCAGTTAGTAATATTGTATTGGTGAAGGGGATGGTATCACATCACTCGCTTGTGAGCACCCTGTGATTCTGTGATTTTCTTTTCACAGTGTGTTTTAATTATGACATATATATGCATGTGGATATACTCTTTGTTAGTAGGTTGACAGGTACAGGACATCGACTCCACCTGGTTTCACAGGTTTGAGCCTGTCCATTGCCCAATGAAATTTGATTGGGAGATAGTAGCTATGTTTTCTATGCCAAGTCATCACCCTAGTCATAGTGTGTCGTCGGGTCTTAGTCAGGTTAAGTTGCTTTAATATTGTTCCTTCTCTTTGATTTTTTTAACTACATGTTAGAAAAGGGTAAATATATGCTTGTTATAGTTAAGTTGTTGATTAAACTTATCTAGTTTAATTTTAGAAAAATGAGTCAATTTATTAATTAAATTAATAAATAATTTAATCGTGGATTAGATTTATTTTATTAATTAATTATTTTGATTGTGTTGAAATTAGATAAGTATTCTTTTTGAAATTTATGGATTTTATTATTAGAAATTGAAAATTAAAGAAAAGGGGTTTAAATTGCATTTTTAGAGAATTCTAGATGCAAAAAAAAAGAAATGAAGATATTTCTTATTTTGTTTTGGAAAATTTATGAGGGTGGTTGCACAGATATTTTTGGAATTTTTCTTTATTATTTGGTTTTTGGAATGAGTTTTTTTTTTCAACATGTATGAAAAATTGAAAATAGAGGAAGAAGAGGAATTTTGTTGGTTGTGGGTTTTGGATTAGATTTGTGGAAATTGCTGAGCTAAAGTTGGTATCAGAGGAAGAACCTATGCACCATCTGGATCTTCTCAAGCTCTAGAATACCAGGTTCATACTTTTAAGTTTTGTTGTTTTTTGAAAAATATATTTATAATTATTTTGTTGTTGAAAATCATATTTGGAAAACTCAAAATCTAAACTATGATGAAAACTTCATGTTAAATTTTGTAGCAAATCATATACCTCTATTTCTATTTGAGTTTTCTCAAGAAAAATTGAGTTCTTGACTCTAAATGATCCTTTTAAACATTATTTTCTCAATATGTTATGCAAATTCCTTATGTGGTTTTTTTTTAAAATATATATATATATTTACTGATATATATACATACATACATATATATATTTACTGATATATATACATATATATATATATGTCTATATTTGAAGTGTTATGCTGCTCAATTTTTTTCAAAAAAACTCCAACCCTGGCAAGTGCACGGATTTCAAAAATCTGCAAGGTTTTTGTCTTTATTTTTTTTATAAAAAAAATATAAAAAATTATTTTTCTGTGGGTTTAAGAGGTGGGACGTTGGGGGCTCACCCCCACCATGCCCCCATGGGAGGCAAGTGGGCTGAGCCGCACCCAACGCGACCCCCATAAACCTCCATACCCCGTGTGGCCGCTATGTTACACAGCCGCCACCACCATTGTTGGTGGGCGGCTGTGCATTGCAAAACGCCACTAACAATGGTGGCCGGCTATGCAGACAGCCACCGCCGCCACCACCAATAGGGTTGGTTGTGCTTTACACAGTTGGCGCCTTCCTTATGCACATGGCCTAAAAATCCGCAGCTCAACCCTAAGGGTTGGTGCGCGGTCCGAGGCGTATGAGTTGCCTTTTGGAAAAAATAATATAATATATTTTAATATATTAATATATTAATATATATTATAGTTAATATAATATGTATTAATAAATAATACTATATTATATAATATTATAATATTATATATATATTTGTTTTAGTTAATTAAAATAGATATATATATATATATATATATATATATATTATGTGTATATGTATTTAAATTATGATTTTCTTGAAGGCATGATTTAAGTCAAATTGAGGAAATGAAAACATGCTAATTTTAGTTAAATCATTGTTTTTATTTTAAAATATTATATTTGAAGGAGAAGTAGTTTTGATTTTAATTAGTATGCTTTCTAAGATAAATTAATTATTTTAAAATGGTTATGTTGAAAAGAGGAAACGATATTTATTTTTAAAAACAATGTATTTTGATTTGTAGAAATAAATGGATATTTTATTATTATTTAAAAGCAAGTAGAGAATTAAATATTGAGTTTTAATTTCTCCCTTGTCTGAAAAAGATGTATTTAAATCAGTTTATTTAATGCAATAAATTACTGAATGTTAATGAGGAAATGAATTTAGTAAATCCAAAGTAGATTTAATTCCTGTTCACAATCAAGATGAATTTGGTTCATCTTGATTGTGAACTGTTTCCGTTTTCGTTTGGGGGAAATTGAGTTATAGAGAATGATAAGTCTTTCAGATGGGGTTTCAATTATGTGGGTTGTCATATTATGTTAGTCAACCTTTGGATTGCCTTGGGTAGTGCGTTTAACTGTATCCAATTTGTTACCCGGTTATCACAAACGGGGATGTGTTGAATTTATGTCGTGGATAGGGATTTGATATCCTTAGGTCACACTTGTGTACCCTTGGGTTGTGGAGTTGTTTCACATGTTGTCTTAGAGGAGTGGCTTGAAACGAGGTCCGGTACACAAAGTGGTGCCAAGATAACTCATTGTAAGTTAGTTAATCTAGTGATAACGTAATTAAATTGATTAGAGGATTATGTAGTATCAAATACTTAATAGGATAATTATGCCTTGCTCATGGATGCAAGGGCTTGTATAGACTTGGGATGAGACGAGAAGGCCTGGAATGACAAGATCATTATCTTGTCTTTATGAGAGATAACTGATTCCGCAATGGTTAGCATGAGGGGCCGAAAATCATTAAAGGTTACCAGGATAACCCGAGATGGGGGGCGGGGCCTAGGAAGACTTACCAAGATAACCCATGTAACATTGTGATGACACTTATCCTAAGTCAACAGTATGTTTGTATCAGTGATGCAATTGATTATGTAATTCTGGAAGCATTGTAACCATTGTGTTAAGTGATGTATTCGTATGTATTCAGTTCAGTTTTGTGTTAGCTTGTGTCTAGGGGTAGATGGTCTTGGCTAGGAATCCTTGTTACTATCTCCTAGCACGTGGGGTGGGCCTTTGGGTTCCACTTGGTTGGGTGGAATGTGCACCTTACTCCATTGGATTTTTCTTCTTGTTCGTGTGGAAGAGATTTCCAGTTGGAGAGCTCGTGGGATCCAGTTTCATTTCATGCCTTATTTATTTCAGTTGAACTTGTGATCTATTACCCCTCATTTGTTATCAAGGTGGAAAGTTGTAATTGTAATCATGCTTATTGGAATTACCTCATTCGGGGAATGAGAGATGTAATCTTATTGTTTAATTATTGATAAATGAAATTGAAAGTTATCTCTTATGCGTTGATGTAATTTATCATGTATGGAATGAATGTGTTTAAAATTCTTAAGTAAATAAATGTGATGGTTTAAATTCATGTTTTTTGTTGAGGTTCTAAATTAACCTCAGTCTCATAACCTTAGAGGTTGTTGGGATTGGGTAGTGATCTTGCATGTTAATTGTACTTAAACAAAAAAAAATAGTCTATTTAAGTAGTCAATTGCAACTTCCTCTAGGGTTGTGTGGCGGGGCATTACAAATTCTTTTATGAGTATATGTTGATGTCATTTGGGATAATAGATTCATCAAGCCATGTACATGAGACTAGTAAATGAGATTTTAAAGCCCATTTAGGGCAATTTTCTATTTGGATTATTTTTTTCATGTTCAATAAGATGAGGTAGAAGCATCTTGTGCACATATAATAAGTATTCATGCAACAAGAAATGATAAATTATTCTTTGATACAAAAATATGCATGAAATATGAGATAGGAATTTGTAAGCATGAGATTCATTATTTCTATATAAGGACTAAATATGGACCTTGAGAGGGTTGATGTGATTGTTGAATGTCTAGAACAAAAGAGCACAAATGAGGTCAATAGATTTGGTAGGTTGGTGAGCTTCTACATTATGCTCATCAAGAACTTGAATGCGTATTTTACATACTTAACTCAATGCATGAGAGAGAAAAGATTTAATTGGATGGTTTTTATTTCTAAGATATTTGAACTCTTGAAGAATAAGGCAACTAAGGAGCCTATGTGAGCATTTCCTACTTTAGGGAATATATTTCAAATTGAATGCAATACCAATGGAACTATGTTCAGTGTTATATTGAGTCATGAGGATAGAATAATGACACATTTCAATGAGAAATTGAACAAGACTAGGAAAAAGTACTTTATCTATGACCAAAAATTCTACACATAGTACAACTTCACTTATTGCCTAAGGATAATGTGTTATACATAGAACACAAAATGTTGGAGCTCACCAACTAGATTAATATAAACTAAAGGAACATAGGATGGGTGTAATATCTATAGGGTTACTCTTTTGTGATGAAGCAATGTATTGAAATGACCAAAAATGTTTCAAAATCCTTGACCAAAAGGTAAGTGTTATTATTTATGATGCCTATTGAGTTGGTGGGCATGGGGCTAAAGAAGGATATTTATGCTATAATTCTATATTTTGTAGATGCCTAGTGGACACACATAAACTTATGGGTTGGATCTACATGCAATTTAAGGACCAATTATGTAGGACGATACATATTTTAAATACATTGGTTATGTATCCCATGCATTTTGATGACTAATCTAGCCTCATTTATATTTCCCATAGTAAAAGAATTAGAGACCAATTTGGTGTAGATAAGACATAGGTTATGTTGGAGGAGAGGTACAATTAGCCTAATTTGAACAAGAATATGCTAAATTTATTGATATAAAAATGTTAGCTAGCAAGAGTGGTGGTAGAAAAAATAAATTTTATAAAACATTATGCATACTAGATTGTTTTTGGAAGGAATTGTCCATGAATTTCTACATACATGTAGATGTATTGACTCAATATTTATGGTTGTTGATGGATTATTTAAGATGACATGTTTTATTCCTTGTTATTAAAGGAATGATGCATCAAGGATTGTGTATTTATTCTTCAATCATATGGTGTGGTTACATGGGTTGTTGTACAACATTAATTTGAAGTGAGATAAAAAATCCTTAAATGTTTCTAGTGCACTCTCTAGAATAAATTAGACGTGCAACTTAACTAAAGGCTTTGCATATTATCTATAAATGGATGTATAAATGGAGGCTATAAATATGACTCTTTGCAAACTGCATAGATTTTTTATAGAATATAAGCCTAGAGAATGGGGCTCTATATTTGCATAAACAAAATTTGCATATAACTTAGTGAATAGGTTTATGAGAAAGAAATAGTTCTTGGTGGTGTACAAGGCATCTCTTTGAGGTGTCATAGATCTATTGAAGGTGGAAGGTGGTAAGCATGTAAAAACAAAAGATGAAGACTTGTGACAAGCAACGAAGGATATTTGTATGCAAGTGAAGAATCAACAAGAAGAGAGCAATGTGAAGTACAAACTACATGTAAATGAGCATTATAGAGAGAATACTTACCCAATAGGGGAGTTAATCATGATACATTTGATGGAGTGGTTCCCAATAGGAATTGAAAACAAATTGAATCCCAAGTAGATAGGTCAATGCCATCTTACACAAATATCTAGAAAATGAGATCAAGTTGTCAAAAAAAATTGATACCTCTAGTTAAATTCGATAATGAAGATTGTTGAATATCATAACTCAAAGTGACCTTGTATTTGTATTTATTTTTCTTAAAAAATAATGTAAATATTTTATTTCTAAAACTCCATTAATTCTTATTACTTCTAAATCTACAAATGTTCATTTATCCTACCAATATTTCTTACAACATTCTATATAATTTAAAAAGAAATAAACCTAATATAAAATTATCTTATTCAAATTATTAAATTTTATTATTATTAATCAAACTATAAACCCAATAATCTAACTAATCTAACAATTCATAACATTCTTTCTTTTAATGTTTTAGTGTTCTTATTAAGAACCCCTTAAATGTTTTGTAGGAGTTTTTGAGGTTGGTCCTTCCTACATGCCAAGAAATGGTATCATTTTTCAAAATCTTTCTTATATAACACCCTTAATGATTCCTTTTTCTTTGGAAGAAAAGGTCATCATTTGAGATTCTAAAACCCTACGAAAGAGGGTTTAACAACTCCATATTATTATGGACGATAATGAAACGCACAGCCTGTCAAAATAATTCTGAGCTTGACAAGTGAAAGAGACACCATTCGTACTTTTATTAATATCACATTACCTAATGATATTGAGTGGCTCCTGACTTTGTACGTTAATAACACCAAACTTACAATAACCATTAAAAAGACGTTTGCCCAAAAAATTTAGCGTATAAAAAAGGTAATTAAATAATTTTTCTAAGTTTAAAAAAAATATTCTTAGCAACATGTTAGAGGTTTTTGTTATTTGTTCAATGTTATATTATTATACCGGTGAACATTACATTTCTATGTTTCTTGTTTGGTATTTAATTTGATTGGAGTGTACTTTGTGCAATAAAAAAATAGAGTTTGAATTTGGTTCATGATGTTTACTCATTTCAATTCTATTATTATATATTAGTTTTAGTTCTTAAATATCTTATTTTTTGTTTTTTATGAGATTTGTAAGTGTAGAATTGATTCATCATTTCTATAATTATCAATTTGAATCTCAATCTTTTAAATTCAAATTTAAGTTTAATCTTATTGTGTCCATTCTAGTAGTTTCTAAGAGTCTATTTACTACATGTTTATATTGATTTGTGTGCTATTTTACATTTAAGATAATAACTTATTCACTTAAAATCATTGAAGAATACTAGTACATCTAAAAGTTTTCAAAAGAACATTTGTATTGAGAGAATCATAGCAACATTTTATCATAGAATACATCACCCTAGAATATTACATGCTTACTTGTTGTATTTGATCACTATAGGGGTTTGACTAAGGAGAACATGACCCTTGAAATTAAATAGATTTCCTAAAGATATTTATAAAGAACCACAATTTCTTTACTATGATTCAAAAGGAAGACATTAAGGGAAAAGAATTCATGTATGCATCAATTCTGATTCACTAGTATTATTTGTGACTCACAAATGATATGCATATGTGTTTCTTGTGTTAATTGGATTGGTGATAGATTGATGTTGCTCAATCACAATAATAGGTGTAATGGCAAAGAATCTAGCAAGGTATTTTCTTCATGAGGAAGGAGCACCTCATGGATAGTAAGGATGTTTAGTTGATGTGTGGTGCTTAGCCTTTATGTAAAAAATGTTAAGATCTTGTTGATTAGTCTCAAGGAAATCATCTATATGGGTGATTTCATGTTAAAAAATAAAATTAAGATGAGCTAGTTTAGTGGCTAGCAAGAGTTTATTTTCCTATTGAACTCTCTATAAAGTGTTAGTATATTGTTAACTAGTCTTAAGGAAATCATCTATATTGGAGGCAGTGTTCTCATGCCATCTGGTTAAAGTATGGGGTCCGTAATTCCACGTTCTTTCACCTTACTACCCTCAAGCATAAGTCATCCAATAGGATCTCCTTGGTCATGGCTGATGGGATGTTGTTGGAGGATGAGGAGGCTATTAGGAGAGCAACTACTAAGTTTTTTGACCATCTGCTCAAGGATGATCTTATGTGGGACCAAAATAGTGTGGAGGCTTCTTTGAAAATTATCCCACATCTAGTCTCAGAGAACCTGAACAAGGAGCTTACTACTATCCCCTCTGTAGTAGAAATCAAGGATGCAGTCTTTTCTTTTGAAGGGAATAAGGACCCTGGGCTTAATGGATTTCCTTTATTGTTCTTTCAGTCATGCTGGGAGATTGTTGTAGAAGATGTGATTAATGCCACTAAAGAATTCTTTGGTTCTAGAAGATTACTTAGAGAATTGAATGCAACGACCTTTATTGTTCTGATCCCCAAGTCTGCTGATGCTAATAGCTTTGGTGAGTATCGCTCGATCAGTCTTTATAACTCCATCTACAATTTTTTTTTGAAGGTTTTCTCCACTAGACTACAAAAGTGTCTCCCTAATCTGATATCAAAATATCAAAGTGGATTTGCTAAGGGACACCAGATCCTGGAATCTATGATCCATGAACTTGCTCACTCTCTCAATGCTAACAAGAAGCTAGGATTCTTCTTAAAACTCAATCTTCTCAAAGCTTACAATAGGGTGAGCTAGAGGTTCTTGATTGCAATTTTGGAACACTTTGGATTTTGTTAGAAGTTTCTTCAACTTGTGGAACAACTCATTTTAAATCCTTCTTTTGTTGTGTGGGTGAATGGTTCTCCTTCTCCTATTTTATAGATTTCCTATCTCTTTGTTGCTTTTCATTTTGATGGTAGAGGCTCTTAGTAGAAATATCTAAAAGGCTCGGTCAACCGGGTCTCTGAAGGGTCTTCTCTCCTCATCTAGATGTGAGCCTGTTACTCATCAACAATTTGTTGATGACACTATTATGATGGGTGAATCCTGTGTTCGTGAAGTTTGAACTATGAAGGGGTTGATCGAGGCCTATGAGAAGGCTTTTGGACATCGTATTAATCTTTCTAAGAGTCAAATATTCTTCTTCAACACCCCTAAAGCCCCGCAATTAAAGCTTACTAGGATAGAACTATCTTGTAATAGGGTTGAGCTTTCGTCTACTTACATGGGACTTCCTTTGTGTATTTCCAAGACTTCAAAGTCTTTCTAGCTAGGTCTATTGGACAAGTTCAATAGAAAGATGACAAGATGGAAAGGGGCGCTTCTCAACTAGGTGAGGTAGGTGCAACTCATTTCCTCCACTCTTTAGAATCTTCCTTTGCATGTAATGAGTCTTTTTAGAATTCCATTCAAATTTGAGAAAATGGAACATATCATGAGAATATTTATGTGGTTAGGTGTTGAATCCAAAGCTAGAATTCCTCTCGTGGCTTGGGATTTGGTTTGTAAGCCAAATAAATGGGGTGGTCTTGGCATCGGGAACTTAAAAGCTTTCAATAGGGCTTTATTATCAAAGAATGTTTGTAGGCTCCTTAATGGGGATGCTGGTTGGCCCCATCTAGTTAGGAATAAATATCTACATGGCTTTGGGAGAACCTGGAATATGTTGACTTTTGATGATTTACCTTCTGGTTCTTGTTTTTGGAGAAATATCATTCCTTGTAGGGACTTGATTGTTGATGGTGTTAGGTGGCTATTGGGTGAGGGTTCCAAAATTATTTTTTGGGAGGATGCTTGGTGTGACCTTAAACCGTTGATCAATTTCCCCTGGGCCCCTCCTATTATTCCTATTTGCAAACTTCTCTTTGAAATTTGGGTGGTTGACTATTTTTAGAATGGGGAGTGGAATAATTTCCAAGATTGGGACCCATCACTGAAGGTGTTAAAGGGTTTCTTGTGCAATGTTCGTATTTTCATGTTTCTAAGACTAGATAGGGTTATTTGGGCTGTGCTAATGGTAATTTTTTGGTGGCCTCTACCTTTGTTAATTCATTGGATAAGCCTAACTCTTTTCCATTCTAGGGGAAATTATGGAACAAGATGTTGATCCCCAAGGTTAATATTTTCTTTTGGCTACTCATGCAAGGTAAAGTTCTGATGCAGGATAATATTTGTTAAAGGGGATTTGCAATTCTGAATAGATGTGTTCTCTATGAAGCTAATGTTGAGAGTGCTTTCCATATCTTCCTTGGGTTTGATTTTTCCTCTCTTCTTTGGAGTAAATTGTTGGGACTTTGGAATCTAGATTGGGTATTCCTGAATTCCCTTGGTAATTTTGTTGACCAGTGGAAGTGACCCTTGAATTCCTCTACTCTTAGGCACCTCTAGGATCTTATGGCCTCACATATTATGTGGGGAATTTGGAAAGAACGCAACAATAGAATCTTTCATGATTCTAAACTTAAAGCTAGTAGTCTATTCATCAAAATTCGTCGACCGATCTTGGAGAATTTTTCTTTCATTGGGTCTGATTCACCTTGTTGTGCTCCATCTGCTTGCTTGGTTAGGTATGACCTTCTAGTGGTTTCCAATTGAAATATTCCCTTTGCTCTATTTGAGAGCTCTACTTCAAGCTTAAACACTAGATTGAGTACTAAGTGGAAACCACCACCTGTAGGGGGGTTAAAGTTAGTTTTGATGGGGTAGCCAAGGGTAATCCTAGCCTTGCAAGTTATGGGGGGTGTTGATGAATGAAGATGGTAGGATCCTAGTTGTGGTGACACTCCCATTGGGAAATTAGAAAAATCATTGTGTTGAGGTGGAGGCTGCGTTTTATAAGCATCAAATATGTTGTAGATAAGGGTTACTCCAAAACTTGGGTCGAAGGTGACTCTTTAAACATCATCAACTATCTATGTGGCACCCATAAGCCCAATTGGAATGTGGATCAATTAATAAAGGATACTATAATGATGTTAAGTTCTTTTGAGGAGACCTGTGTGATAGGTTGTCATTAGGTCCTACTACTTTAGAATATTGAATGTCAATTAGTCGACCGGGTAGTGTCCAAGGTAGTTTGCAGAAGGAGATTATTTGGATAACTCATTTTATATTTTTTGATTTACCTTAAACTATTGGAATCGATTTTAACCTAAGGCCATTACTATTTAACTCTAAGAAAAAATAGAAATACTAAATTAAAAAGCATAAAACAACTAATTTAGAAAGCATCACAACTAAACTAGAAAGCATTGAGATAAGAAAACTAAATAACTGATATACTACGGAAGCAGAAAAATAAGTGAACAAACAATGAAACATCTTTTAAACTATAAATGATAGATTTTTCTGCAAGCTAGAATAAAAATGTCAAATCTTAATCTAAACAATAATCTAACATCTAACAACAAAGAATGAGGAAGTAAACTAAATAATAAAACCAAAATGATCTCACCGAATATGCGTTCACCCCTTCGAATTATCTCTATTGCTCTTCTCCATTTTGCCTTTTCAGTATTCTTGCCCTTAGATTTCTATGTTTGAATGCAAGTATATCTTTGTCGAGTGTTTAAGAAAAATATCGAAGAATAGTTTCTTCTCAAAAGTGTATGATTTCGGGAGGAGGAATAATGATAATGACATGCCATTTTATAGATTTTGGGTTTTCGAACGATCGTCTCAGATTGAAAGAGAGATCGACGGATGAGATTGATGAATGCCATACGATGTGAGTTCTGTCTCAGATAGAACATGAGTTAGAACACAAGTTCAAGAAAGACTGCAGATAGAGACTAAGTTAGAATGTGAGTTAGAATACAAGTTCAAGATCTTAATCTCCAAAAATAGAAGAAATAGACTTTGTATGCAAAAGACAAAGTTAGAAGTCTAAGAATAACGCATTCAAATGCAAACATGAGTTAATTAATTAAATAAAGATATTTAATTAATGAACACATCATCCATATGATTTGGAACTAGTTAATCGACTAGTTGTGACAAAGAGTCTTCTCGCAGAGAGAAACAGGTGTTGAATTAAGAGATAAGTGGAGAACTAAAAATAGATCTTGAGTCAGAAGGTGAGTGAATGAACTAGATAACTGAATGATAGAGGAATGTGACATAATTAATTAAATAAATGAATTAAATGTTAATTTAATTCAACATTCGAAAATGAATTGACTTTAATTAAATAAATAAAGTAATTTATTTAATTTGATTGTTTGAAAAGGATAAAATATAAATAATTAAATAATAAATATTTAATTATAGACAAAGTGGGTTAAATGAATAATTAAATAAAGATATTTAATTATAGTTGGAAAAGTATGATAAAAGGGGTAATTAAATAATAAATTATTTAATTGATAGATAAAGGGGGAAGAATTAATTAGTTCGCAACATAACTAAATAAATATGATTTATTTAATTAACCAAGTTGAATAAATTATAATAATGAATTAATGAATTAATTAAAAAGGGGTATTTAATTAATAGAGGAAATATGTGTTAGAAAGGTAATTAAATAATAAACATTATTTAATCAAGACCATGGACTATAGAAAATTACGTTGAATGCGTACTCGCAGGCCTAGACCAATTTTCGGTATCTACATAAATAGTAAAAAAAATTTATCAACTATGAAAGATAACTCATACAAATTAAAAACAATGGTGCTCCGAAACTTCAAACTCAACTTCAACAAACTTAATTACCTCTTACTGAACAATTATCTCACTTTAAACAAATGAACAACAAAACAATAAAATACTTATCTATCTAAGCTAACTTCCCTTGAGTGGCCAACTTGCAGGTTAACACTTCGTCCTTAAATCACATAAGCTACAAGTTCTGGAGTCTTTCCATTACAAACAATCATCATCGTTCATAATTCAACAATGTATCAAAAGACAGAAATTAGGTAACTCATTCAGCAGTATTTTGAAAACCATGTGTACAACATAACGATACTTCCTAAGTCTTATTCATCACTTATGAAATTACATTCTTATAGATAACTTATAACTAAATCCTAAATTTAAGATGGCATGGATAGCCATTGAAATTTTTTTCAATAACTTAAAACTAACTTTATGTCTTTAAAAATCATAAAACATATAGAAGGCTTGAGAAGAGCCATGAAGTTTTGATAACAAAATTTTAAAGAACAAAAACTAAATCCCTGATTCATCATCTCGATATTCAGGAGCAGATTCACAACATCTATCCTTTACCACACTTGAGGCACATGCTGGTTTGACTTTTGCACAACTGCTAGATGACCAATTATTTCCTACAAAAACACTCAAGTCAACCCATTAAACCTGCATTGGAAAATTTCCTCAATTGATCAAAAGAAAGAAAGAAAGCATAATTTTACTTAAAATAAGCAATTATTTCTACTAAAGTTTAATAAATTGGCACAGGCTTAGGATTGAGTTGGTAAAAGTAAGCTTCCCAGATTTTATTATGATGAGGTTATTTTTACCTCATCATTTCCTCCCCCACCTAATTCCTGGTAGGTCCTCCTGCTCCATAGTTAAACCCCTAAGTCCTATTCCATTCCTCATATAGGGCGTTGAGATCATGTGCCTCCCTTGCTGTTGCATCAAAAGCTTAAGGGTCATAAATGAACCCTCTGTGAAACATCACACTCTTCCTCCATTCATTGAAAAGTATTTCATTCTGATCTATTGAAATATTGAAGGCCGAAGGTGGATTGAGTAGCAAAGGAGGTCTGTACTTCATTCCCATCCATTTTGTTCTAAGAGTTCTCAGGATTTTAACTAAGGCATCTGCTCTTTGAAATTACCACTTGATATTTAGAGGGGAAATGACCTCTCTTTTCTTTAGGTAAGCTGGTAGTGGGGTGAATCTTTCTTCGCAAGCATGCCATTCTTTTCCAATCAACTTCTATCCATTTTCCATGAATTATCATAACACAGCTTGAGGCTGTTGTCATATCTTTCCTTCATCTTATCATTAACAAGGAGAGGCAAAAATGTATCTTTGAAACCCCCAGGCCTTGAATTCAGGGACCTTATTTGGAGACCCACTATCCTTTCTACCTGTGCAAACTATTTTTTCCGATCTTGCCAATGAATTTGATTCCTCATGGTGGAGAGAAATTCTCTCAGTTCCACCTCTCCAACGAACAAGTTGATAAAGAAATTTGTGTGATTTTCTAATAATAAATCATACAGAAAGAATTCACAAATTAGATCTTGGTCTTCAAGGGTTGACTCTACAAATATTTTAACAAAATCTTTATCATTAGGCTCATAGGGATGATCATTGTAGATCCTAAACAATTTTCATCTTAGCCATTGTTCATTCAAAAACATGGAGTAAACTCTTGATGGTCTTCTACAATTTAATAAATAGTCCACTAGTTGACATGCATCTTGCTTTCCTCTGTAGGCCCTGTGAAATGACTCCTTCAGGAGCACTAGTTCCTTCTTTAGCCTGTAATTTTCGGCTTGGACATTCCTAAGGAAGTAACACTTTTCTATCCATTTCATTAGCAGAGGTGGAATGCGGATTTGAAACCAATCAGTTACAACTGGTTCAGTCTGAATTTCTTTGGACTCCATTTGAGGTTTTACAGTGCATTCCTTCAAGCCCTGTTCCAGTTCTATGACCCTGCTAATGGAAGCATTCAACTCTTTAGTTTTTGTTTTCTTGTCCTCTTCAAAGGCTGTGAGCATAAGCACAAAATTTTGTTTTATTCTTTCAATTTTTGTATCTTTGTTTGCAATGTCAACACTATAATTTTTATGCTTTTGATTCAATTCTTGCATTTGCTCTTTTAACTTATAGATTATTGAGTCCTTTTCCTATAATTGAAGCTTCAAGCCCTATATTTCTTGATCTTTTTTATTTATTATAACTATTTGCATAGTCAATTCTTCTTTCTGCAACTCTATCAGTTCATTACCTTTGGAAAATTGTCTTTGTAGATCATAAATTTCTATTCTACACTTTTCTAACTCTGCAATGACACTACTTGTTTCAGTTGTCTCGAAAGTTTGATTAACAATGGGGGACAAATTTCCTGGCACACCGTCATCCCCCTCAGGTTCTCTTTCCTGAATCTCATTAGTGAAGATTTCCTCCACATGTGCAGAGTGGGAAGGAAACACTTCACTTGAATCTTCTTTACCTAGGGGTACCTCCTCTTCACTGGAAAGCTCTAAAATTTCTATGGGCTTAGTTGGCCACTTAGGCTTTTTCTTCTTTGAACTTCCCTCCTTACCCTGTATTGGGGTTTCAGAGAATTCATAAGCTAAACGTTTACTTCTTCTTAATGAAGGCATATTTTGGAAGGTGACGGGTGTTATATTGTTCCCCTTTCTTTTCTTCTTGGCTTACTCAAATCAAAATAAATAAGCTCAACATGTTCTGGTAAGTCAGGTGTTTTGAATTCATCCCCAAAGAAGTTTGGAAAATCCTCACCAGGAGTAGTGGGATTAGGAGATTTTGGAGCTGGAGAGCCCTTAGGGGAAATTTCTTCAGATGGTGGAATACCCTGGTGGGATGGTTCTCCTAATTCTATTGTCCTTGCGATTGCAAGCTTCTCAATTTTCTTTAAAAACTTCTCCCATTTTCCCCCAGGTTTCTTGTGGAAGTGGTACTTATAGATCAATTGAATCAAACCATGATGTTTCAAAGGCCCAGTCCCTATTTTATACCTTTCTATGGAAGTGTTTAGGGAATCACACAAGAATTCAGGCATATTAACCCTAAGAGCAAGGTCCTCCCTTCCATGACGTAAATGGGTCAACATAGAGAAGGTAGGTCCTACAACTACAGTTAACTGACCCTCACAAGTGAAATACTTTATAATCCATGCAATGACAGTACCCTAGGGTTCTAATATGGAGGTTCTCTGGAACCCTTTATTCTATCTCCTGGTACTTATTACTACCATTGGGTGAGGATCTCCCTCTCTAACAAATAATTCAGATAATTTATGGTACGTAATTTGAGAGGTTTCTTTTATTTTTATGCCTGCATTCTCTAATCCTGATCAGTAAGAAATAATTTTGGGACTTACCTTGAAATGCTTCCCATGAAGTACCACCTCACCATTTGTGTAGTTTTTAACAAAAGAGCTCACCAGCTTTTCATTATAACCCTCAATTTTTCTGATAAAATTTAACCACCCTGCTTCCTCAAACAACCTTGAGATATTACTCAACCCTAATAGTTTTTCTGCTGAATCCAGCTCTTATTTTATTTTACCACCTCCCATTTTTCTATTCCTCAATCTCTAAAAGACTTAAATTATGCCACAAAGTTTTCATGCAACACTTTTGAAAATATTGCTTATGAACTCAATTTTTGTCTTGTTTGCAACTTACTATGTAATGATTTCCAATTTGCATGGAGGCATGCGAAAGGCTTTGCCGTACAAGTAACTGATCATCAAGCAGCACAAGTTGCTAAATTGGGAGTAAAGTTTGTGCCAATTAATTATTCTTTATTAAAAAATAAATACCTACTTAAAGTGAAAATTAATACTTACTTTCATTCTGTGATCATTCAAAGATCTCGTACCTTACATATTTGATAGGATGACGTGAAGGCATTGGCTGAGGTGACAATGGATTTATTATGATATGGATGTGGAACTTTATGGATGATAGAGCCATCAATGTGGGTTATGGTACATGGTGGATTTATTTATGAATAAAACAAAAATAGAAAGACAGGTGTGCAAGATATACGGACAAAAAAATATATTGTCATACATGTCTTTTTTACACATTTTTATTATTTATTTATTTTTTTGAACAACATTTTTCAAGCACTTTTACCTGATAGATTTTGCCTTGGCAAGGTCAACACATTGGACCTCGCCTTGCATTTCCACCATTCTCGAGAATTCCTCCTTATTGACCGGCTTATGGTAGACACGTAAGCAATGACCATTAATTAAGAGGGTTTGTGTGTCACCATCAATTGGTTTCAACGGAATAGTTTCATTCGAAAAGAATTCATCAATCTCATAAGGTTCCAACCAATGAGTCATGAGCTTTCCACTATGATCCTTGTATCTTGAATCAAATAACAGGGCCCAGTCTCTATTATGAAACTCCCTCTCCCTAATATGTTTGTCGTGCCACATTTTCTATTGATGTTGAATTAGTTCAGTTTGATGGTTGGCATCTAAGTGAAGCTCATCCAATTCACTTAGTTGCAGAACTCATTCAACTTGGGCTCATTTTAAATCCAGACCTACTTCCATAGCTGTTCATAGAGTTTTTTGTTCAAACTCAATGGGAAGAAGAGGCTTCTTCCAAAAAACAAGCTCATAGGGGCTGAATCCAATCATAGATTTCCAAGTTGTGTTGTATGCCCATATGGCTTCAGGGAGTTTCCTGGCCCAGTCTTTTCTTCTTGAAGAGACTATTTTTGTCAAAATGTTTCCGAGCTTTCTATTAGTTACTTCTACCTATCCTTTTGCTTGAGGGTGGTAAGGGGATGACTTCCTATGGATTACTTGAAAATGGTTGGTAAATTCCAAGAGCACTCTAGACATAAATTGGGGTCCCTGATCAGTTACGATAGTTCGAGGGGCTCTAAATCTAAGAAATATTTTATTATAGAGGAAGTCCATGACTTGCTCTTCTCTAGCTACTCGTAAGGCTTGAACTTCTACCCATTTTGTCAAGTAATCAGTGCAAACCAATATGTACTCTTTCCCTTGAGAGGAAGGATCTATGGGTCTGATAAAATCTAAACCCCATTTCTTGAATGGTTCAAGCTCTACTTGTGGCAGCAATGGCATTTCCAAAGAAGTAGTTGGTCTTCCTGCTCTCTGACATTCATCACAATGATAAACATAGTTCTTAATGTATTTATTCATTGAGGGCCAATAGTATCCGGTGCCTAAGACTTTATGAGAAGTTCTCTTCATAGAGTAGTGCCCTCCCGAAGGATCATCATGATAGGCCCTTAGAATGTTGTAGGTTTCATCTGCTCTCACACATCTTCTTAGGATCATATTAGGCCCAAAACGAAATAGAATTCCATTAATCCATTTGAGCGGAGCACTTTCCCTGATTAGACGCTTCTTTTGCTAAAGTCGTGAATCTAGGGGGTACCTCTGAAGCAAGTAAATAGTTAGCGATATCTGTGAACCAAGGTGATTTTACAGAAATTGTAAACAGATTTTCATCTGGGAATTCATCCTGTACAAGAGTACTATCACCTTCTTCATGTTTGATTCATGACAAAAAATCTTCTACTATATTATATTTCCCTGATTTGTCAAGAATTGTGTAATTAAACTCCTGAAGGAGCAATAACCATCTCATAATTCAACCATTAACTATGGGTTTATTCATTAGGTACTTCATAGCTGAGTGGTCCATATAAACTACAACCTTATATCCTGTAATAGAATGGAAGAATTTCTTAATGGCATGAACAACAACCAGAAATTCTTTTTTTGTTGTTGTATAGTTTCTTTCCGCAGATGTCAGATTATTGCTAATGAAATATATGGCATATTTACCCTCGTTCTCGTCTTCTTGTCCCAGCACTACACCGATAGCATCATTAAAAGCATCTACATAGATATGGAAGGGAAGACTCCAATTTGGCCCTTGCAGTTAGGGAGTAGAGACAAGCTTTTCCTTGATTGTTTCAAATGATTGTTGACACTTAGATGTCCAGACAAACTCTACTTCTTTCTGTAAAAGAGAGAACATAGGAGTTGCAATTTTATTGAAGCCTTCTATGAACCTTATGTAGTAACCAACATGTCCAAGAAAACTTCGAACATTATTTTTTGTTTGAGGGACAGTCAAATATTGGATGACTTCAATTTTCTTAGGGTCGACCTTTATTCCCTCAAAGGAAATATGATGACCCAAAACTATTCCTTGTTCCACCATTATTAAATATTTTTCATGGCTAAGGGATAGTCTATTTTCCTCACAAACTTGTAAAAACTGATCCAGGTTCTGAAGAGCTTCATCATAAGTTGACCCATAGACTGTAAAGTCATCCATATAGACCTCTACACAGTCATTAACTAGTGCAGCAAATATAGCAAGCATGACTCTTTGAAAAGTTGTTGGTGCATTACAAAGTCCAAAGGGAAGCACTTTGTATGCAAATTTTCCCCATGGGTAAGTAAAAATGGTTTTGTCTTGGTCTTCTGGAGCAACCTAAATCTAGTTGTAACCACTAAATCCATCAAGAAAGGAGAAATATTTCCTCCCAGCCAAGTTGTCCAGAACTTGATCAACAAATGGTAGGGGAAAATAATCTTGATAAGTGGATTTATTGAGTTCTCGATAATCTATACAGATTCTCCACTTCCCATTTTTCTTTGGGATGACCACCATAGGTGATACCCACTTACTATCAGAGATTGGATAAATAAATCCAACATGAAGGATTTTCTCAATCTCAATTTTGACCAGATCCTTTAATGTAGGATTGAGTCTCCTCTGCGGCTAGTGAATAGGCCTTATACTGATGTTAGTGTAAATGTCATGAGTAAAAACACTTGGGTGAATTCCCCTCATGTCCGTATAATCCCAAGAAAACATTATAGACCTTTGTACCAACACATTAAACAACTTATCCTCTTAAGTTTCTATCAGCCAACTATTGATATTCAGAGTTTTTCCTGTTAATAGCATTATCGATTTTGTTCCAGGATGGACCAAGGTGACAATATGAATTGGTCATGACAAGGTATTGAGAGGAAAACTATGAGGTATAAGCCATTGAAAGCTCATGACATCTTCAAAGATATGACTTGTTCTGGGGATCATGTTAGCTAAGGGACAAGGCATTCCCATTTTAGCATAACTATGCTCCATTCCGCTTATATCAATTGGTTGCCCAAAAATCCTTGGAGCATCCATCATTTCTTCCTTGTTTGAGGTTATAGCAAGTCGTGCAACGTCGCTTACTAATTCTTCTTCTAGTTCTTCCCCATGTTGTTTAATTACTACCATAGCTAGGGAGGCTAAACTAATTGAACCATTGGATTCCTCGGGTTCATCAACCCATACCTTTTTATGCTCAGTACGCTTAGCAAGGGGATATAAGAACAAACGTTTACCATCTTGACCATGCAAAATGGTCATCCCCCTTCCCTGCAATCAACCTTAGCAACAACCGTGGCCAACCAAGGTTTCCCAAGAATTATAGGATAGCTATCTTTAGGTGTAAGCGACTGGATTACCTAGAAGTCGATAGGATATTCCCATCCATCAACTTTGACAAGGATGTTTTTAATGGCACCCTTAGGGATGGCTATAGATTGATTTTCCATTTGTAAGACTATGGTTGTAGGATGTAAACCAGTTAAACCTAAGTTTTCCATTACATCCACAGTCATCACGTTAATAGCTGCCCCTAGATCCACTAGTGCATTTGGTATTGCTACCTCGTTGATTGTAATAGTTATAAGTGGACTCCTAGGATCATCGTATTTTAGAGCGATAGTCTTTCCAAATAGAAAATCAGCTAAATGACCATCAATATGAACACTATTTATCTTTTTTGGCTTTCTACATAGAGTTTTGATACATAGCTATTTGATTAACTGGTTTAACCCAAGAATTTCCTTTATTTCTTACAATAAAGGAACTTCAATTTGCAGTTGCTTAATCTCCTGAATTAATGCAATTTCTAAAGCCAAGGATACTTCTGGAGTATCTTCCAAAGTTATGGACTTTAAATGCTCTGGATATGGTGCCATCCTTTTCTCTTTTGGAGCAAGATCCTTCTTATGTTGACTTAAGGACTAACCTTCCTCCCCTTGAGGCAAGTCAGCAACCCCTACCGCTGAAAAAGGCTCTTTGTCTTTGGGAGTGGTATCCTGATTAGATGACATGTCTTTTATTGGAATTTTAGGCTCAAGTTCCTCCACTATTTCTTCAATAGTTGGAGGTTGAAGAGTTTGACTAGAATGCAACTGCACATTTCCAAAGTGTATCGCATTAAGCCCTATAACATTTTCATGTTCGGTAGAATAGATTGGTGTATTATGGTGATTATTCTTAATATTGGGAAGTGGTTGTTCTGGAAGATGAGGTTGGTTCACCTGCTCATTTTGAGGAGGGTTTTGAGTTGGAGGTAACAAATTATGTTGTTGATTCCTCCTTGGTTCAGTATAAAACCGATTTTGTTTCCGATTCCATTGGGGGCAGCATGTTGTTGGTACCACTGTTGTTGTGGTTGATTTGACCACTGCTGATTTCCTCATGCGTGATTTTCCCATTCGAGGGATCCCTAATAAGGTGTTCCCTAGTTAGGTTGTGGTGGAGGTGACTGATTCCAAGATGGAGTCCATTTATTATGAGCTCAGTTATTTTGTGGTCTCCATGTAGGATTGGAATTCTGTCCATAAGAGAAATTACCTCCTTGAAGTTGGTTTAAGGCATTTATCTCTTCTTCAACCTGAATGGCTTTTTTCTTAGTATTCTTGATATCAGACATAAGCTCACACTAGTTTGTAGGATGGTTTTGCTTACAAAGTTGACAAACATTGACTTTATCTAAAGGACACTCACACAGTAGGTGTTTATTCTGACACCTTGGACAATAAATTGACAAGGTCTCAAGGTTGCGAGTTTTAGCTTGTATACCATCTAATGTGGTATTCAACTGAACGAGAATGTCTGTTTTGAGATTTTATATTTCTTCGCGGAGCTTACCTTTCTTATTAAACCCTTAAAAAGATTAGTTTTGTAGATTCCTCCCTATGTACAAGAGAAATTCTGACATAACTCACATATTTCCTCAAGGGTGAGTTGAGATACGTCACCTTTTCCCATTAGATCAAGATTTCTTCTAGCATCATCATCAAGACCTTTAAGCAAAATTATTTTGAGAATCTCAACGCTAATGGCCACTTCTCCACATCTTTTAGAGAGGAAGAGGAACCTATCGAGATAATCCTCTAAACTTTCATCCTCATTTTGTCTCAGTTTCAACAACTCCTCCTTGCGATCACTTACCCTATTGTAATTCTGGTATTTTTGCAAGAAAACAATCTCCATTTCCCCCCAAAATGTTATACTACTAGAACCCAATCCCATAAACCAACGCATTGCTAAATCTTTCAAAGTTGATGGAAAGAGCTTCAACTTTTGGTTTTCGTTCTTATAGTCATAAGTTTGACATAAGACTTTGAATTCAAAGAGAAACTGGTCTGGGTCTTCCAAGGATAAACCACAAAAGGCTGGAAGGAAAGTTGGGGAGATGTTCTTCATTACGGTATCATTGTCCGCATCCAACATAATAGGATAAGTAAATGTTCTAGGAGGATGAGGTTCATTATGGCTAGGTTTAGCTCTACGATCTCCCATTATGTTCAGAGGAGTCTGTTTCTCAAAAATAATTTCTTCTATAACTGGTTGTTCTGCCAGTTGCTCGACAGATAAATAATGGAAAGCCTCGGGTGGAGTAGGCTCAAATAGTTCTTTAGAAGTGTGGTAATCTGAGCCTTGGGCTTCCCTAGGTATGATTGGTATGTATTTTGGGGGGGTCTTTGGTATAAAATGTCCATGAGGGCCGCTTTTCCTGACCATGCAGAAAAGGAAGCCGATTGAGAAATATTTGGTATAAAACTTGGTATTCAAATCATTTCCTAGTAACACTTAAGAACAAAGGCTATTTAAGGATCCCCGGAAATGACACCAAAAAGTGATAGGATGTCGTTAGCTCCTACTACTTTATAATATTGAATGTCAATTAGTCGACCTAGCAGTGTCCAAGGCAGTTTGCAGAAGGAGATTATTTGGATAACTCATTTTATATTTTCTGATTTACCTTAAACTATTGGAATCAATTTTAACCTAAGGCCATTACTATTTAACTAGAAAATAATCTAACTCTAAGAAAAACCAGAAATAGTAAATTAAAAAGCGTAAAACAACTAATTTAGAAAGCATCACAACTAAACTAGAAAGCATTGAGATAAGCAAACTAAATAACTGATATAATACAGAAGTAGAAAAATAAGTGAATAGGCAATGAAACATCTTTTAAACAGTAATTTTTTTTTATCAACTACGAAAGATAACTCATACAAATTAAAAAAAATGGTGCTCTGGAACTTCAGACTCAACTTCAACAAACTTACTTACCTCTTATTGAACAATTATCTAACTTTAAACAAATGAACAACAAAACAGTAAAATACTTATCTATCTAAGCTAACTTCCCTCGAGTGGCCAACTCATGGGTGAACACTTCGTCCTTAAATCACATAAGTTACAAGTTCTATAGTCTTTCCATTATGAACAGTCATCATCATTCATAATTCAAAAGTGTATCAAAAGACAAAAATCAGGTAACTCATTTAGCAGTATTTTGAAAACCATGTGTACAACATAACAATACTTCCTTAGTCCTATTCATCACTTATGAAATTAAATTCTTATAGATAACTTATAAATAAATCCTAAATTTAAGATGGTGTGGATAGCCATTGAAAAAGTCTTCAACAACTTAAAACTAAATTTTATGTCTTTAAAGCTCATAAAACATATAGAAGGCTCGAGAAGAGCCATGAAGTTTTGATAATAGGATTTTAAAGAACAAAAACTAAATCCTCGGTTCATCATCCCGATATTTAGGAACAGATTTGCAACATCTATCCTTTACCACACTTGAGGCACATGCTGGTTTGAATTTTGCACAGCTGCTAGATGACCGATTGTTTCCTACAAAAGCACTCAAGTCAACCCATTAAACCTGCATTGGAAAATTTCCTCAATTGATCAAAAGAAAGAAAGAAAGCATAATTTTCCTTAAAATAAGCAATTATTTCTCCTAAATTTTAATAAATTGGCATAGGCTTAGGATTGAGTTGGTAAAAGTAAGCTTCCCAAATTTTATTATGATGAGGTTATTTTTACCTCATCACCGTGTTTACCACATTTTTTGAGAAGATAATTCTTTGGCAGATTTTTTCACCAACAAGGCTATCAGGCTTAATGAGTTTCGTATGTAGGAAGAAGGCACTCCCCTTCCTAAGAAATCTAGGATCTTAATAAAAAATTATGGCTTTGGATTAGTGCATGCGGTGGCATCATTTATTCTTCATTGGCTTTCATTTAAACGGTAATTGCAAGGTTTTTCTTTGTCTTGTTTTTGAGGAAATGGGAGGTGATAGAAGCATAATTGAGCCACATTCTTGTGCCAACCTAAGGAAAAAGATGAAAATTTGGAGTATCCTCCAGCATGGGAATTTTACGATGTTCTTAGAAAGGTTGCATGGGCATGACCTGAATGCTTCAGTGGAATTAATTTCTTGTTGGCATAATCAAAAAATTCAATTTAAGGAATTGTAAGTTGATATTAATGAGGATCTAATTTCTATTGTGACTGGGTTTCTGATGGTTGTACATAAGATCTTTAAGGATAAGAAGAGCAACAAGGAGGCTATGGCTCAATTCTTCAAGGATGATGAATGGAAAAAAATCATCAAAATGGAAAGTTGGGGCTATGAGCAAAAGTCTCTCAAGAAGGTCTAGGTGCATATTGTGGAGATGATAATGCAATATGTGGCATTGGAAGGTAGGTTCATTGCAATCCTTGGCCATCATTTTACTCTTTTAAACCACTTTAGGCATGGTCTATTTATTTCCTTTCTATCTTTTCCATTGTCATCCATAGAGGTCTCTATTTATGCTCACTTAAAGAATAGGAGGGTGTCGGTCCTCCATGAGGGTCTTATTCTTCTCATCATGGAGCATGTTAAAGCCCATTTCCCTGTTGCTGCTATTAAGGGGAAGGAGTGCGCTTTGAGCATAGATTCTAGCTCTTTTGGATAGGATACCAGCATTGCTGAGGAAGAGGAGCGGGTTGAAGAGGATGAGGATGAGTCCCTAGCCCTTGTGGACACATCCTCAAAAAATAGGAAGAAGGGAAACCATAAAAGCAAATGGGTAGCCAAGTGCCATATTCTGAATGAGTCAGGTTCTGATAGTGAGGACATGGATGTGGAATGTAGTGATTCTTCTCCTAGGAATGATGCTTTGGAAGTTGGCCAGGGTGACACGGAGGAGGGTGGTAAAGAGGAGGGGATGTAGGAGAATGTGTTGACTATGGTGGAAAAGGATAAGCTAAGAAGGGTTTCCAAATGCATAGCCAAGATGAAGAATCAGGCCTTAAAAGAAATGGTTAAGGGGACCATAGTGCCTGATGAGGAGAAGGCTTCTAAAGAGAAAGCGGTGGAAATTGGTGACTCCCTAGTTCACAACTCTCCCATTGTGGATTTGGAAGGGGAGAATAAGGTTCAAGAGGAGAAGGATGTTGAGCAGAATCATGAGAAGTCAGAGCCTCTAAAGGTAAATCCCCTTTCAGAGGACTTTTCCTATCTCAATGATGATTCTACCTCTATGTTTTAGTTTCTTGATATGGAGAGGACATGGGCCACTCGTAATTTTAAATTAGCAAAATGGACTCTTTAGGAGTTCAATAAGGTAAACACTAAAATAAGGGGTTTGAAGGAGAATTTGAAGAATATTCTAAAAGGCTCGACCTCGGATATTTTGATTGATAGAATTGTGGATCTCAAGGGGTCATATTATGATTTCAAATCCCTACATGAAGAGCAATTGGTTGGGTTAGAATCCAAGATATTAGACACTAATGCAGATATAAAGAAGCTTCTCCATGCTTGCCACATTTCAATAAATAATAGTGTGGACTCATTGGAAGTCTTGTTTCATAAAATCAGCGAGCTTAAGGAGGACCAACTATATTTTTTTGAGTTAATGGAGAAGGATCACTTGACCAAAGGTAAAGGGAAAAAAGGTATGAAAGATGATGGTAAAGGCCCTATTGTTAGAGGGTCTGCTAACCTGAACAAGTAATTTGAAGTTGATAAAAAAGAGTTGTTGGACATGATTGAAATACATAGAAGCTAGGAGCTTGAGGTGGCCAATACCTTTAGAAATTTGAAATAGTGTCTTGTGTGTTTACTTGTCCGTTAGTTGTGTTCTTTCTTATTGCTAGGTCTCGGTTTCTTTCCTGTTGTTTTGTTGTTGTTGGGTGTTGCTGCTAGCTTACTGATTTATGTTTTGAGCAACATTTTGTTTCTTTGATTGTGTTGGGTTTTTGGGAGCTACTGCTGCTGTTCTACTATAGTATCTCTTGAGCAACATTTTTGTATCTTTGGTTGTAAAGGGTTTCAAGTCCCTTCAAAACCTGATTTTCCCATATAATCAAAACAACTCTATCAAGTTCCTCAAAGTAAACCCATCCCAATCTTCTCACTTTTAGACATGGAGTTGAAATGCTACAAGTGACCAAGATAGAGGAATATGATATAAAGTCACTTAAATGGATTAGTTTGAGTTTTCTTGTTCTCTATTGATTTTTAGAAGTCATGAGATGTATCTCATTAAATGTTTAGATGTTTAGATGTTTGAAACTAAGTTTGGAGCATTATATCTTAAATGAATAAAGGATACATTATGAATTTTTATTCTTGTTTCAATTTTTTTATTTGTTTTTTCTTTCAAATTCATTAATGCTAAATTAAATACTTCTAAAAGTGTTTAATTTTCAATGAAGCTAAAAGGAATTACCTATTTTATATATTTTTTAAATTAAATAATTAAATAAAGTAAACTATTACATTGTTGTACATAAATGAAATCTAACTTTGAAATCAACAAATAAAATAATCTTTTCTCCTTGAAAACTAAACATGCATATATAAATATTATAAAAATGAGTCTACCCATACACTAGACTTGATTAAACAAATCTTTCCCTCCATTTTAAAATTCCAATGATTATGTTCTTTGAGTTTTGAGATGTTAATTATTTGTAGACTTTTTATTTGCAATGAATTAACAAAAGGTTTTTTATTTATTTAAAATGATGTTTTCTTTCTTTTTATTTGATTATTTTTTGCTTGTGTTGTCTATTTGTGTTGAATATTCTAAGAAATTTGGATTACACAATATTGATGTTCTAATTTTGGGTTTTTATAGAAATGATGCTACTCTAAAAAATGAGAATTGGTCTAAATCTACCTTAAATATAAATTTGAAATAAAATGTTACAAATCTAGAGTGTGGACATATCTACATTAAAATTAACAACTAATATATTGTATTAAAATAAACTTGTATAAACAAAAATTAATAAAACAAGAAGTTTTACACATAGAATATGAGCAATTGCAAGGGTGAAGATAAAAAAGGTGGATTTCCTACAATCCAATTACTTTTCCTCTTATTTTCTCTAAAAAAGGAGGATGCAAGTGATAAGACCGACAAGATATTATGATTGTCATGGAAGTTAAGAATTGGTCTTTGAAGTTGTTCTGAGTCACATTAATAGAAACTTTTAGAACATTAATAAGTCTAGAGACTATGGATACTTGATAAATCATTGCAAATTTTTTATACATGTTTTAAGTAGCTAAAATTATGATGCTCTTGTTTCCAAATTAGATCTATTAATATGATAATAGTTTCAAGAATTGAGAGAAGGTAAAAAATTTAAGAAAGGAACCTTCAAAATCACTCAAAGATATAATACAATGAGAAAATACACAATTATAGAGGAGGGTATTCAATACTCCTAATACAATGAGGTCTCAAGGAGAAAATATCCCTCAACTACCTCAAATATCACAACTCGAGTGATAGGATAAAATGATGATGTATATTTATTTATAGTTTATGTAGAATTAAAAGGTGAGAGTTCTAGAAACAAAAAGACCAGGTCTCAAAGGTCTTTTGGACAATCTGATGAGCTCTTGGCCAAGGAAAGCATGATGCATAAGTGTCCCTGTGGTATGTTAGCACCTCCTACAAACTAAAAATTGAGAAAGTACTAGAAAATAGAAAGGTGACTACTTCTAATTATGATTGCTAGGAACTCTGAGAGTGCGGAATAAATAATAGAGAATGACAAAAAATAAGGTAATGTAAATCAAATTAAATGTGAATTATAAAATGAGAGGAGAAGGATAAAATACTCACAAGAGACTAAGAAAAGAGGACTCTAAAAATAAATATCTCCAACACCTACACACATATGATAGGGGGAAAATGTTGGGCTTGTTTAGGGGCTTGCCTCAGTAAAACCCTCGTTTTGGTGTTTCCACCTCCACAGACATCTAAGTAGAGTAAAAAAAGATAAGATGTGTAAACAAAATATGTGTGATAGAAACAAACCCTGCAAAGGAGGAGAACCCCTATCATGAGTGTAAATAGATAAAACCAAGATTACATAGACAAGACTATATAAAATGAAATAAAAAAGAGTGTTACTGATAGCCTATGATTCTCCTCTTGAGTTGATAAATGTGACAAGATTTGTGAGAGAGAACTTTAGTAAAAAAATTCTACGAGAATGTGTGAGAGAGAAAAGGAATAGAAAATGATAGAGAAGAGTGATAGATTGAGAGATTGAATGAATGAATTGAAGTGTTTTAGGAAGGTATAAGAATGCAAGGGTCATCCCAACATGGTTACGAGCTAGTAGAGGCATTACATTTATTGGTAGGTGAGAATCGTAATGTCTCAAGGACTATTATAGTCAAGAATATATTTGAGATGTTCACATGGTGCGTAAATGTCTACACAACGTGTGTTCATATATGGCATAAATTTTCCTTAATGGTGGAAAACAAATTGGTTAAGAAATTAAGAATTAAATTTAAGTTAGATATAAGAAATTTTGTATTATTATCTTTAATTTATTTGAAGGGGAGGCTTGTGTGATGTGAATTACATAAGATGCAATTTATGACATATTTTCCCCCCACTTTAGTGAGCATATGCATTCTAGGAGATGTGAGCTAAAGTAGAGAGAGAAAGAGGTTGGAGAGTATATACCTAGGATAAAGAGGGCATAGGTCTTTGGTTCTATTTATATAATTGTAAAGTTGATACAAGATGCAAAGAGGACATAGGTCTTATATCATACAAAGCTGACTGTAAATTCACCACAAAATGTTAGCTATAGACAAACACATTAGAAAAAAAATTAAAAATAGATGTGATAAATATAATTAGATATAAATATGGTGTTGATAAGTATAGCTAGAAAGCTATGTTATGCTAGAGACCATACGAAAAGTGGATAGGCTTGTGGTTACTACAAACTACGTTGTAGGACAGTCATAGAAAAGACAAGTCTAGTTAGATTGCCCCCAAGGTAGATGATGAGATCAAGATAAAAGATAAGTCTAGCCAGGTTGCTCCCAAGATCATAAGACATATATTTATAAATAAAATAAGAATAAAAATATATGAGAACCCCCCTTAGAATGATATTTTATACACAAAGGAGTACAATTCATTCTAAGGAGGAAAAAAATAAAGAGAGATGTTGTGTTCTGAAATACATAGATAAATGCATCCATGGAATGTTATTTCATGAGGGATAACACATAGAATCCACAACATCAAGAAAAAGAAGAGATAAAGAGATTGAAAGTATAGGGGGATCCAAGTATTTGGGGTCAGAACTAATCATAAATTTATATATAGTGTAAATTATATGAACTATCATGAACCCCCAAACAGGTTGGAATGAGAAGAAGATCACATGCCAATAAATAAAAATCTGGGTCAACCTACAAGAAGTTTAAATGCCTGACTCTTTGCATCATCCCTAGTATGAAAAGAAAAATAATTTATGATAAATAGAATAATGATGAAACATATAGAAGAAAGTTACAAAAATTTCTCTCTTGTATCCAAGTACCTACAAGGGTAGTGAGGGTCCTCTAGGGGACAACACAGACATAAATAGATAAGTACAAGGGAACACAAAAAATATGTAAAATCTAATCTAAAGATAAGAAGAGGTATTGCTCTATTCAAGGACCTCTAACAAGTCATCCTACTCCTAATCTAGATCATTGTAAGCGGAGGGAAGATGAACATGTAGAGGGAGGAAATAGAGGGTAGTACCAGATGACTCACCTACAACAATAGAAATGGAGGAGGCTGCCTAAATTTCCTCATCTAGGAGCTCTTGTGAGGCTAATTTCATCGACTTAGAAAAGATGGATGAAAAGTTAGAATGTCCTGCATCGAGTCAAACATACACTCTCTAGAGTAAAATGTAGTGACTAAGCAAAAGGATGCGAAGGAACTAAAGAGTCATTGCTGACCTTTAAAGGAGAGAAAATGACAAAATACAGGGAAGAAGGATGCTCCATCATAAGAATGAAACATACCAAAATAGAATGAGATGAAGAAGATGAAGAAGACTTCTTACAATTATCCTTCAAACAAGGACGTGCTCCAGTTTATACTTAAGAGGAGGATGCAAGATCTTCATGTCAGATGCAGAAGAAAAGGAAGACACACAAAAAGCTTTAGTAGATATGACCTTCATGTGAGGCATATCCACAAGCTTAAAAAAGGAGGAAGATCAGGTAGAGAAGTGATCAAGGAGGCTGCAAAGAGGGAGCGATGAAAACTTGTACCCTCTTAGGGTAACATTCATCATGATCCATCAAGAAAATTAGAAGAAAGACTAAAGAAATAAGAGTTTGAATGGAAAGAGAACCAATAAAGCTAGAGAAAAAAGGAAAAAACAAAGGTAGAAGGATCACCCTTAGTCTTTTGCAAGGTATCACTCTCCTGAACCAATGCCTATCGACGATGCTTATGCTCATGTGCAAGATAATTTCAAAGGTTATAAATGCCAGGAATAGAAGCCTAAGAATATTCTATAGTCTCTTGTTCCATTGGAGGATTAATATTCATAGATGTTGTTGATGAAAGAATATACAGGTTACTTATGAGGAATAGGAGGTGCCATAAAGGCAGAGACCTGAGTTGTGACTGCGGGCTCCTTTCCTTTCACTAATTTTGAGTTAGGTGAAGGAATGAGAGGGGCCCTTGAGGGCTGAGATGTAAGAAGAACATGGAAGAGATAACTCTAGTTATATGCTTCCCCTTACCATACAAGATAAGACGAGGGATAGAAAACTCGAGGCTTAGATTTCACCAATGCAAGCACCTTTACTTTTCCTATGCTAGGAATAATAGAATGAATAGAGAACACCACTAGAAGTTGTAAAACCACAGTAGGAGAAGGTCTATCCATGGGAGGATTCTTGTCTATAGCCTTTGAGTAGGAAGGCACGAAAGAAAAAGCATGTTGTTGCATAGCATAGAGATAACATGAGATCAAGGAGGAAAGGAAATATTAGGGGCTCAAGGTCCAGTCTTGTACCTAAAATAAGCCCAATAGAAAAAGTTTCCATGGGGTAGTAAAGGTCCAACATGAGAAAGCCAAAAATGAATCCCCCACATGATATAAGTGGATTGTATCCCATGTCATGTATAATATGCACTATGCCATCATGAGGGAGCTTTAGACACTTGTGGACTACCAATGTGACCAAATTTATTGAGACTAGCCATGGAATACCTATTATTACTCTAAATAATTTAGTTTTAGGGATCATGTTAAAAGGAACATAAATGGGCTTAGGTCCAACTAGGACCATCAAGGAAATAGAACCAATGGGTGGTATATAAAGGCTATCGTGAGTATGGATCATAGCCTCAATTCCTCATATTTCTCCTTATGAAAATTGTTGATAAATAGTGTCTCCTCCATGATAACATTAACCTTGCTAGTAGTGTCAACCATAACAATAGTTACAATGTTACCATTGACTTGAGCAAGGATATGAAGAGGAGAAGGCTACCTATTAAGGGGAAAGTAATGTGGTATGAAATGTATGTCCAAAATCTTATCCAAATGACTCATAGGAGGAATGGGAGTAAATGATAGTATGTTCATGTTCTCGCAATGACTAGATTTAGAAGATGTGGAGGCAAAAATGATTAATTTAGTAGAATGGTATGGAAATTATTATGTGTAAATCTATAGCTAACTATTAGCCTTAGCCACAAATTTGTTCAAGTTTTGTTTTCTATCATCAAGCAAGATGATACCACTATCTATGTCCAGTCCTAGATTACATGCCAAAGATGCACACAATGTTTAGTGTTATGACTTAGGACCTAGTGATATTGACAAAAATTTTGTGCATAATACCAAGTAGGGTATGGTTTATCATCAGATATTGATCTGACTTCTAGAAGAGTAATTAAATTATCTTTTAGAAAATTTTGAATAACACTAGCATAAGATTCAGATAATTTTGTGAAAATCCTATTATGTCCCGCATTGTTCTTTTCATTAGGAACAAAAACAATATTTTTTATTGATTTATTTCTTATAGATACTTCCAGAATAGACACAACTATTTGATTATTGAGATAGGAAGACAAGGGGTAACCCCCATATTGTATCATCATCTACTGATAATCTCTAAGTGTAGTACACATATGAGAAAAGGGTGGATAATTCATTAAAAGGAAATGTTCCCTTAATATTGGTTGTAGATTCCTTATGAACACACATTGAAAATCAGAATCAAGTAGGGCACATGGGATCTAAGAAAATAGAGATTGATTATGATAAATAAAGTCATCCATTCTCTCATGATCTCCCTACTTACAATAGATGAGGTTAGTAAACATGACCTTTGCCCAATGTTAGCCTAGAGCTATTGTAAATTTTTTTCATTAACTTCTTGAAGGTGAAAATGGAGTTGCTAGGAAGGGATAAAAACCATTCCAATTTAGTGCACTTAAGGGACCATGGAAATAGTTTGGCTAAAAACTCATCCTAATAGAGGAAATCACTACGCATGGTAGTGAATGATGATACATGTGTCTATGAATTACCTCTCTCATTGTATTTTCCAAAATTTAAAACCTCCAACCTATGGGGAATGAGGAAATTTAGGATATTTAGGTCCAAAGGAATACAATGTTAGTAAGGTTGCAAGGTGGAATGAGAGGCAGTGTTTTCTAAGCTATATAATTATCACTCAATTTGACCCATATTTTGCAATAGGGTATTTAAAATAGGATTGGATGGTGGGGAGGTGGATTAGCCATGGCCATAGAGGTTTGAGGTACAAATTCATGTGGAGGAGGAAAATTATATCCCAAAGGAGTGTGAGATACATTGATTCTAGGATTAAAAAGGGGATAGACACAATATGTGTATAATTAACAAAAGTCATATGAGGTAGAAAAGGGTTAGTGTCCACCATATGCATAGATACCTCTGGAATTAGAAGATTCAACTAGTTACTAGTGATATTCAATTGGGTATCTTTGGACTGGCTCAAGACCGATGTGTACAAAGTTACATGGGTCTTGAATATATTAGAAAAAGCATAGAGTAACTCAGGTCTTTACTACCTGAGAGAAGTAACTTCCTCATACTACTTATAACAAGAGAAACTTGAATGTACATGTTACCATGATTTAGAAAATATTTGAAGTTTTTAAGCCTCTCCTCTAAAGATTGAACCTACTTAAAGGAGACCTTAACAGTGGCTTTGTAAACACTAGAGGATGGAGACCATAAAGGAGAATTTGAAGGGGAAGGGGCACCAAACATTGGTTGAGAGCCAAAAGGATTGGGGTTTCTAAAAAACATTAGACTAGGTCTAGTAAGACTATACTTATCTAGGGGTATGGTAGGCCTCAAGCTTCTTCTTACCATGTGTTCAAAGGTAGTAGATTGGGTCAGAAATCTCATAGAGGAGAATTTACAACACACAACCTTGCCAACTCCAAGAAACAAGAGGAATTAAGAGGAGATAAAGAGGATTTTAAAATTTTAAAATTTTAAAATGACCAAAAATTGTGGAAGAAGGATAGTTAATGTTGGGTTCACCAAAATTTAGAGGAGTGGATTTTCTAATATTAAGATGACAAGGTCTCAAGGAGAAAATAACCCTCAATTACCTCAAAGGTCACATCTCAGGTGATAGGATAAAATGAAATATATTTATTTACGATTTATGAAGAATTAAAAGGTGATAGTTTGAAAGATAGAAAGAGTAGGTCACAAAGATATTTTGGAAAGTTTGACGAGCTCTTAGCCAAGGATGATAAAATAGTGTATGGATGTCCATGTGGTGTATTGGTTCCTCGTACAAACCATAAATAAATTATCAAAAAACAACAAAGTGATTACTAATTCTAATTGCTAGGAACTTTGAGAGTGCAAAAAAAAAAGAATGATAGAAACTAAGGTAATACAAACTAAATGAAACATGAATGATAAAATGAGAGAAGGAGAAAATAATCACAAGAGACCATGAAATGAGGCCTCCAACAAACAAATGTCTCCAAAACCTGCACACATAAGATAGGGGGAAAAATGTTGAGGCTGCTTAGGGGCTTGCCTTAGTCAAAGCCCTATTTTGGTGTTTCCACCTCCATAGATAACTAGGTAGAATCAAAATAGATAAGACGTGTAAATAAAATATGCTTGATAGAAACAAACTCCTTAAAGGAGGAGAACCCCTATCATGAATGTAAATAGACAAAGATGAGATTGCATAGACAAGATTATATAAAATGAAATAACAAAAGGGAGTTATCGATAGCCTATGATTCTCCTCTTGAGTTGATGAATGTGACAAGCATTGTTGGAGAGAAATTTAGTAGAGATTTTCTATGAGAGTGTGTGAGAGAGAGAAACAAAATAGAGAAGGACAGAGAAGAGTGATAAATTGAGAGATTGATTGAATGAATAAATGAATTGAAGTGCTTTAGGAGGGTATAAGCATGCAAGGGTTGTCCCAACGTGCCTGTTATCTAGTAGATGTGTTACATTTACTAACAGGTGGGAAACATAATGTCTCAATGAATAATATAGTTGGGAATCTATTCGAGACATTCACACGATGTGTAGATGTCTATGTGCCATGTGTTTGTCCATGACATAAATTCACCTTAACAATGGGAAACAAATGGGTTAAAAAATAAATAATTAAATATAAGTTAGATAGAATAAATATTGCATTATTATCTTTACTTTATTTAAAGGGGAGGCTAATGTGATGTGAAATTACATAGGATGCGATTTCACAACATTACAACAATTTTTTAGGATTAAGGTGTCATCCATATTGTAAATCCTATGTCATTGTTCCAAAATCCATGGAAAGTGTCTCTAGGCACTTAGGGTGTATTGGGGAAATACTTTGTAATATTAATTATCACCATTATTTTTAATATATTCATAAGGGTGATGGATCCACTAGCGATGTTAAAGGTGTCTTGTAGACATAATCATTTAATATTATTTTTCCCACATGTGGTTTCCTATAATGGGATAATATAAGATAAGGAAAGGAAAAATGAGTGACTATTGGTATTCTCCAAGTGAGAGCTTGGAATGAGGCAACATGTGTCTCTTGGTAATTCATCATTTATTGTATTTAATGTAATGTTTATCTCTAAATTTTGGGCATATAAGTTGGAGGGAAAGGATTGGAGACAACTAATGTCTTTTTTTCATTTAGATGAGGTATTCCAAGGGTTGTGTATGTTTGGAAGGAAGGGTCATCTTTGAGTGCCATGTTTGGTGCATTAGATGCCTTGAAAAGTCTATCAATTTAGCTTATTAGATTGAGAAAATATGAACAACAGTTGAATGTAGAGTTTCATTATAGGAACAATGATAGGTTGAGGAGTAAGGAGGATATTCATAGGTGCACAAGTTCTTCCATGTTGGAGGAAAAGAGGATAATTAAAGTTGTTGTATTATAATCTCATTTATTTGAAGATAATGTATACTTGGCCTCTCTTCTTGGTGGGGTTTTTACCCTAAGGGTTTCTCCACATAAATCATGTGTTATGTGATGCTCTTGTATTTCTAATTTTTGCCTCATTGCTGTTGGAAAATGTGCCTCAAAATTACTGACATGAAACTCCTGAAAGAGAAAAATCAGTGAGACATCTAGACTATCTTTCCGACAAGTAGATTGGCCCTAAAGGTTTGAAATGATCATGTCGGTGTGACTAATGGTAGGTTTTACCGACATGATCCATTGGTATGACTTAAATAGTCAACAGAAGTTCTCTATCTCTCAACAAAGGTAGGAGTCTGACCGATAGGTGATGATCGACGAGAGTCTTGCTGATGGTACTCCATCGGGATAACTTTGGTCCTTGGTAAGACCTAGAAAGATCAAACCGATAGTAGTAGTCTAACCAACGGGTGATGATTGACATGATTCCTACCAATGGTTCTTCATCGGTGGGATGTATGATTGCGGCCTAGCTTTGAGATCTTTGTCCAATGGTTGAAGTCCGACCAATGGAGTGTGATTGGCATGAGTCTAGCCGATGGTTCTTCATCGGTGGAAAACATGAATTCGGTCTAGCTTTAAGATCCTCTTCCAATGGTTAATGTCTGGCTGAGGATTGCGATCAGAGTGAGTCTTGCCAATTAGATGAGAAAGCTGGAAATTCATCGGTAGAACATGAACTATCGGATGAGCTTTGGAAACTTCCACTAAGGTGTGTAATCAGCTTGATGTTGTTTGGTCAAAGAGATGTCACCCAGGTCTGACTGATTGAGTGACAAGAGACTGTAGTGTGTGAGATTGTCAAATGAGTAGTTTGGCATCGGTGAGATACAGACTGTTGTCTCACCAATACATGATACAGTTGAATTGGAAGATGAACCAAACTATTGGTTGAAAGAACGAACCGACCATGGCTATGGGATAAATTGCAGGGTGTGCAACTGATCAGGGGTTCAAATTGTTATTGTTTTGAACTATATGTTGTATGAGCATTAGAACAATAAGACATAATGAAGTGTGTGAATTTAATTGCATGCTTTTGAAGAGAATTGTATCAGTGTTGTTCTATAAAAGGTTGATCAAGGAAATTTTTTTGCTATACAATTGACATCTAAAAGGAGAGTCTATAACTTGTATGTAATTCAATTACTGTAATACAAGTGATCTTTCTTTGGTGTGGTGGGTTTTTATCCTGTAAGGATTTTCCCATGTAAATATGGTGTCCAATTGTGTATGTGTTTATTTCTATATTTTTTAATTCCTTTCATATGCATCTTAGTGGATTGTAATTGTAAAATTTAAAGACATATTTGCATTCTTCTCTGATTTTTTACATTAGGAGAGTATGTTCCATGATGAGCCCAATTTTTGGCATATTTTAGGCTATGTTTTTAGTATCTTTATACCTTTTATTATGCTAAGATAGACATTAAGTAGTAATTATTGAAGTAATACATAGACTTTATGCTTAATATAAAAAAATTATTATGATAAGTCTTTCCATGGTTATTGCTTGATGTTTTGTTAGTTTAATGAAGGATGTGTACCTTGTGACTCTATGTGATAAAATGCCTTTCTTGTAGCCACTATTGTTCACCTTCTTGCAACCATATGTGAAATGTTGTTTGATCGAAGTCAATACCTAATGAATGTATGAATGAGATAATGGATCATTTAATGAGTTGAATGTTTTGATCTGACCCTTTGCCACATGAATAGCTATTAGTTATTGTAGGTACCAGGTCTCAAGGAGAAGATTTAGCCTCCACTAAATCACTATAGGACTAATTCAAAGCAGACCGATTCAACAACAGGAAATGGGGAGATAGATGAGAAGTTATCCACCATGCAAGGGGAGCATTCTAGGAATCCAGCAGAATGCATCTTGGTGTCACACAAATCTAGGATAGTGGTGCATTAATTCTTTCAAACTAATTTGACTTAGTTATCTCTCTTGTGTCCACTTCTTCAATGTAAAGGTCGAGATGTCATAAAGGTTTTCCGTTTGTGTGGGAAGGTTAGTTAGTTGTTAGGTTTTAGTTTTAAATAAATAGCTATGTTCTCATTTAGAGAAAGAGCTAGAAGTTCACTATTGTAATAGCTTAGTTTCAAGTAATACAGTTGCAAGTTGCAAGTTGTGAGAAATGTACTTATCAGTTTCAATTCAATAAAATCATTTCATGGAGTTTGCAGTTTAATCTATTGTGTACTTGAGGCACTACCTAAGGGGGCCCACTTAGGGACGCTATCTATCTTTTCCATTTCTGTAATTAGAGTAACTATATTTCATTTTTCTAGAACTTCAGTGTGACTATTCCTGCAGCCACTAGGGATAGACTAGTTCTTGTCTTCAAAACTAGGTTTAGTTTTCATTTTGAGAAGACTTAGTTAGCTAAATTTTGTTTCCAACAATTTCAATTCCAACATGGTATTTTCAAGGAAGAACACATGTCTAAAATAGGTTGTTAGTGCATATACTGTGCAGGCCCATTTCAAGTCTAACGTCGCTGGGTTGAAAATTAAATGATGTCCTTTAGTAGATTATAACTTCTAGTTGTGATATCTAATCCCTAAGTAGAGGAATATGTGTTCCTATTTATCAACCTAATTAAGGACACTACATTTTTGGTGCTGTTTCCGGGGATGGTGTCAAACTAAGAACCTATTGCAGGCATGGTAGTAGGAGTTTGAATTTCATTCCTAGAATTTAGCTTAGAATTCAGCATTGCAGCATTTTCCATAGTTTAGACTTACTTTTTGTTGTATGCTTAGAAGAAGAGATCAAGTTGGAAGATTCCTTCCTGGAAGATTAGATACCCAAGAAGTTGAACCAGAGATTTTCCAAGAAGAACCATATTTGGATGTTGGCCAGGACTTAGTTATCTCATCTTCTTCCTCAGAGTTAAGTTTGAACTTGTTTGATAAGACAGAGGACCTTAATCCACTTATTTAGCATCTAAATAATCTACAAACTTTCAACAACCAGGATCCATATAATAATTCACTTGCCCTTGTAGTCTATCGACCAGGGGCTAACCTAGGAAGTCTACCAAGGATGGAAAGGCCTACTTTTCCATTTCCAATCCCTAACCTACATGACAATAATAACCTCAACACAATCCCTTCCTCATTACTCCCAAAGTTCTATGGACTTATTACAAAAGACCCTCATACCTTCTTCTTTGAGTTTTACATCCTTTGTAGGAGTTATGACTACACCACTGATGCACACAAGCTGAAGTTATTTTCCTCTACCCTAAAGGAGTCAACATTGATGTGGTTCATGGGATTAGGTGGCAATGCAGTGAATACTTGGGAAGAAATGAAGGAAATTTTCTTGGGAAATTATAAAGAATATTTTAGGGGGAATGATATGAGAGGAGATGACATCTTCAAGATGTCACAAAAAGAGGATGAAACCCTGGAAGACTATGTGTCAAGGTTCTTGTTTAGTGTGCAGAAAAAAACTTAGCACCAACTGAATGAGGAGTCTAAAAAACTTCTCTTTTGAAGAGGAGTTAATGATGCTTGCATGGAGGCACTAGACCTCATGGCCGGAGGAGATATCACCCAAAGCAACTGGGATGATATCAAGAAGATCTATCTCAACTACTCCAGAGAAAATGTGAAGAAAGGCAGAGGGTTTAGACCCTCTATTGCAAAAGGAAATGGCTCAGGAGTGTCTAAGGGGGAGATTTCTAATCTCTTGTTTGACTTCAAGCAGGATATCATCAATGATGGTTCTACTCAACTGGACACTATGCAAGCTAGGAGGAAGAAAGATGAAGCAAAGGCAATGCTAGCTAAATATTTCCCTCACTGTAGATAAAAGAAGAAGGATTTTAGATGCAAGGTGGTGGCTAATTTGGAGGTGCAAAATCTTCCCACTGAGTTCAAAGCAATAGAAGGAGATGAAGAAGTGTTCTTTGTTGCTCAACACAGGCCTTGGGCACCAAGACAAGGTATGCCTCAGGACCCATTGAAATTTTTTGGTTCATATAATAGTCAATAGTAGAACCAGTACCCTCCAAATTATGGACCATATTCCCAACCTAATTGGAATAATCCTTGGCCAAATGCTTAGAAAAATTGGTGGCAGCCACCTTAGCAAAATCAGTGGCAACCACCTCAGCAAAATTAGTGGCATCCTTCACAAGGAAATTGGCAACAGTCTAACCAGTGGAGGGGAGGCCAACAATGGTCAAATCAACCCGATCATTTCTTGGAACAACCCCAACAATAGTCAATCATGCCACCTCCTATAGCAAATCAAAGCCAAAATCCTAAGCCAACCCAGCTACTTGCTCAGACAATACCTAACCCAAATAACCAGCCTTAGCAGCAACAACAAGTTTATTTCATAGACCCTAATCAGCAGCTTGGTAATGCTCTCAAGTTGAGTAATATTAACTTACGGTTAGGGAAATTTTTACCTACACCTTCTTCTCCCATAATCGCAGAGTTTCCATCTGAGGAGAATGAACAAGAAGATATTAGTGACCAAGTTCCATCCAAAGAGCCCATGCAAAATCCATCTTTTCCTAAAGTGTCCAATAAAACTTCACCTCCTTTTCCACAAAGGTTGGAATGTGAAGTTGTTCAAAAGCATGAAGAGCCTACCTTTGACATTCTTGAACAGGTGAAGCACATATGTGTAAAAATACCCTTGTTCAAAGCAATAAAGGAAGTACCTATCTATAACAAAGCTATTAAGGAAGCATGCTTGAAGAAATCGGGTAGGAAAAAGAAGGGCCCTCAAACTATTCATGTCTTAGGTCAAATTTTTGATTTGATGCTAGGGAAGCTTACCATCCCAAAATATTCTGACCCTAGCAGTCCTGTTGTGGAAATCATTATTAATGGAGCTCAAATTAAAAATGCTTTAGTAGACCTTGGAGCATCTATTAATGTCATGACTAAAGAACTTATGGTAAAGCTAAGTATTTCAAACCTAAGAACTACACCTATAGTACCACAGCTCGCTGATAGTCCAACTGTCAAACCTGATGGAGTAGTTGAAGACCTAGTAGTCACCCTAGATTCGTGGGAATATCTTGCTGATTTTATGGTCTTGTCTCTGAAGGCAACATTGGGAGGATATCTTGTAATTCTAGGAAGGCCTTGGTTAGCCACCACAGATGCTTACATAGGATGTAGGTCAGGTAACATGACTATTTTTGATGGATATAGCACCAAGAAGCTCACCCTTTATGCTCTAGCCCAACCTCAACTTGAGTCTAGACAAGCAGTCTGGTCAAATTTAGGAGAAGAAGTAGAAGAAATGAATTATGTGGCAAACCTGATGATGATTAGAAGAGATCCTTTTATTGAAAAACAAGAAGAGGAAGAAATAATGTGTAATGTCATTCAAAACAACTATGGCATTGAGTACCCCCTTTGTGAAGAAGTTCCATGTTCCTTGTAGAAAATTCTTCCCCCATCTACTTCAGCTCATTATCCTGCAACAACTAACTGTTTGCACACCTTATTGCCCCATGAAGTAGAAATTCCTTTTCTATTAGAAGTATCTATGCTTGAATTGACTTCACAAGTGGAAGTAGCTGCAAGAAAACCTTGAATATCAATAGTAAACTTACCATTGAGCAACATAAGTCAATTGTCCAAATGCTTACTACCCACAAGACAAATTTTGCCTGGGATTATAGTGATATGAAGGGGCTAGATCCAAAACTATGTACACACTGAATTTTCATCAACAGTGAGTTTAAACCTGTTAGATAACCCCAAAGGAGAATTAATCCAGCCCTAAGAGAAATAGTTAAGGAGGAAATGCATAAAATGTTGAATGCTGGTTTTATCTACCCAATCTCAGATAGCCAGTGGGTTTCTCCACTGGTTATCATCCCTAAGAAAGGAGGAAAATGGAGAGTGTGTATGGATTATAGGGAGCTTAATTTAGCAACTAAGAAAGATTATTTTCCTCTACCCTTTATTGATCAAGTCCTAGATAACTTATCAGGGAAAAAATATTTCTCCTTCCTTGATGGTTTCAGTGGATATAATCAGATAAAGATTGCTCCAGAGGATCAAGAAAAGACTACCTTCACATGCCCCTGGGGAACATTTTCCTATTCAGTCTTACCTTTTGGTCTTTGTAATGCTCCTGCAACTTTCCAAAGAGCTGTGATTAGTATTTTCTCAAATATTTCACATGATTGCATGGAAATATATATGGATGACTTTACTATTTATGGTGCAACATTTGAGGAAGCCCGTGATAATTTGAAGAAGGTACTACAAAGGTGTGAGGATCATAATTTGTCACTCAATAGTCAGAAATGCTTCATGATGATGCAAGAAGGAATAGTGTTGGGTCACTACATTTTTGCTACAGGAATACAGGTAGACCCTTCCAAAATTGAAGTCATTTCCAGTCTATCCTTTCCTACCAAGAAAAAAGAACTCAGAAGCTTTCTTGGACATGCTAGGTACTATAGGAGATTCATTAAAGATTTCAGTCAAACAACAGGACCTCTATACAGTTTTCTAAAGAAGGATGCAGAGTTTGCTTGGACAACAGAATGTGAGAAAGCATTCCTCAATCTTAAAAGCACCCTCACACAAGCACCTATTTTGAAAGGACCAGATTGGTCACTTCCATTCCATATTCACATAGATGCATCAAATTATTTATTGGTGCAGTCCTAGGACAAAAGAGTGGTTCAACTGAGCATGCACTTTATTATATCAACAAGAACTTGTAGGGGGCTGAACTCAACTACATAGTTACAAAAAATGAGATGTTAGAAATCATCTATGCCCTCAACAAGTTCAGGCATTATATCACAAGTTATCAAATATTTATCCATACTGATCATGCCGCAATCAGGTATCTCATGAAAAAGAGTTCAATTATAGTGAGACTAGCTAGGTGGTTGTTGTTGATGCAAGAATTTGATATCAAAATTGTGGACAAACCAGGTAAAGAAAATGTGGTTGCTGATTTCCTATCTCGAATCCAAAGGCAAGATGTCCTACAGTCATAGAATATTCCTTCCCTAATGAACATTTTTTTTCCATCAAAGTCATTCATCCATGGTATGCAGACATAGCAAATTATTTAGCTGTAGGAAGAAAACCTCCTCACCTCTCACCTAAGGAGAAGAGATTGTTAGTTGAGAAAAGCTTTAACTTCTCTTGGATTGAAAACTGCATCTTTTATACAGGGCCAGATCAAGTAATGAGGAGATGTGAAAGAGAAGAGGAAACTCATCACATAATGCATGCAAGCCATGATGAGCCTTGTGGTGGAAATTTTGCTGCTAAGAGGATAGCCATGAAGATCTTAAATACTAGATATTATTGGCCAACACTACATAAAGATGCAGCCAAGTACACCAGGAGGTGTGATAGATGTCAAAGGATGGGGAGGCCAACAAGATCAGATGAAATGCCTTTGTTTCCACAAGTTATTGTTACACCCTTTGATAAATGGGGATTGGACTTTGTAGGCCCAATTGATCCACATTCAAATGGTAAGTCTTACATTCTTGTGTGCATGGATTATGTGACAAAGTGGGCTAGGCCTATGAAGCATGCTAGAGATAATAAGGTAGTAGAGTTCCTCTATGAAGAAATCTTTACTAGATTTGGGGTTCCTAGAGAAATAGTGACAGACCAAGGGGCACAATTTACTTCTACTCTTATCACAACCTTGGTAAATGAGTACAACATAAGGCATATGAAGTCAACTCCTTATCATCCTCAGGCTAATGGCCAAGTAGAAATCACTAACAAGGATATTGAGGCCATTTTGACAAAAACAGTGGACTTGCATAGGAGGGATTGGGCTGTGAGGTTACCTGAAGCTATATGGGCCTATATAACCACTTGGAAGACTACAATAGGTTTTACACCTTTTGAAATGGTGTATGGGAAGAAAGCTATGATGCCTATAGAGTGAACACAAAACTATCATAACAATTTTGAAATTATATATGGAATTAACAATTGCACAAAGAGATAGAATCATGTAGCTCAATGCCTTGGATGAGCTAAGGAAGAGTGCCCTACAACATAGAAAAATAGTACAAAATTAGAGAATCAGATGGCATGATAAGTACATAAAGGACAAGAAATTCAAAGCAAGAGATTGGGCTCTACTATATGATTCAAGAAATAAGGACAATCAAGGGAAGTTATAGACCAGATGGTTGGGGCCATACAAAATTGCATAAGTATTTGATAATGGTGCAGTTCAGCTGAGCATAATTGATGATGTCAGATTCAAATTATTGCTCAATGGGCATCGACTGAAGCCTTACCTAAAACCCATTGATAAGGAAGAGTTCCTGAAGCAGTTTCAAGTTGAGCAGGAGTCCATAGATCCTATAGCTAAAGGAGTTAAGTCTTGGCTCGATTCCCTAAGAAATGCATGAAAAGTGCATAACAGATCATAATAAAGGGGTCATCCTTATGGATCCCCATTCCATACCATCATTTCATCTACTATCCATATCATTTCTTTTTTTGCCACCTCATCCATCGTTCAAGCATCACCATTTCCATTTTTCCAAAAATCAACTTTTGCAATAAAAGAAGTGGAGTCACTTCAGTCAGTTGCGGCGCATCATGGAAGGTAAGCTCCACTTAACTTAAGAAGTGATTAATTATTTCATTTATTATGTTTAAGTAGGTATTAAACTAGACAATAGATTTCTTATATGGTTGCAATCTCATTGAGTCTTTTCTGCATGATTGAACCATTTTCCTTAGCTCCTAACTGATGGCCACGTCAATACCTTCCACCGCCAAAAGACCTAGTCACATCAAGTCTACTAACCTTTTTGCTAGAACTCAGGATTTTGATGAAATTTGAAAATGAATTAATAAACATCCATCACTTCTTGCAATAATGCCCTGATCTATCTTTAGTTCCTCTTTATAAATCTTTTAATGTTCAAAATAATTCCTTCTTTTTTTGAATCTTTTGAAAGAAGTTCAAAAGTTTAGGTTGAAGGGAGAAAGGAGAGTTAGTTTGAATAGCAGGAAGTTGAAATTGAGAAAGGAAGAGTTTGAAATAATCAGGTTGAATTCTTGGTAGTGAGCTAAGTTGCAAGGAAAGCATTAAGAATGGGAGGCCAACCCATTAAGCATGAGCCAACAGACCACAATGCCTTGTTGCAAGATGTGCGGCATTTTCCACCATTTAGGTAGTATGGGTGGCTCGATTATTTTATCAAACTTGTCATGTTTGATGAAGATATTGCTGATGAATTTACCAGGACATTTCACAATGGGAAGGCCAAGATCAGGGGAGTGAAAATTGATTCCATAGTGGAAAGAATTGTAGAGGTGACAGGGTTACCTCAAACTGGTGAATTATTTCCCCGAACAAAAGATGCATAGAGTGCTAGGGAAGAATTTACTCGGCCTGAAGATCCTCCTCTGCACAAGGATAAGAAAGGAACTTAATGGATGAGTCTGCCATAGGATTGGATTCTATGGGCAAGTTATGTCATCAAATACCTGACATGTGAATGTCGGTTCTCTATTCTGCATTCTCACCATTTCAAACTTTTGTCTCATTTGCATCAGGTTTATTGATGAATATACCATATTTCCTATACAATTTACTTTCCAATAGTGTTGTAGAGTATAAGAAAGGCAGAATCAATTAAGTATCCCATCATTGCCTTATCAAATTTCTTGTAGAGAGATCTATTAGGGATGTGTCACCCATGCCCTAGGAATAATTTGTTGTTTTTGAACCAGAGGTTCAAAATGTAGGACCCAAGGGTCAGCCTCTTACTTTTAAGCGATGAACCTCATAGTCAAAGGATGAGGCCTCTACAACCGCACCCCTTATGCCTAAAACCTCAGACTCACAAGACAATGTCCCTCTGTTTGAAAGAATTTCCAAAGTGCCAATAGAAACCCCTGTTGCTAAAACTGGGACTTCCTCTAAAAATAAAAAGGAGAAGTCACCAATGGTGTCACCTCAACTGAAGAACCCTAAATCTGCTCCTAGCTCTGTCAAGAGAAAACAAACAAGAGAATCTTCTAGTCCTGTAGCCAAATGCCCAAAGAAACCCAAGGCAACCCCTAATCCCATACAAAGAAGCTCCAGGATTCAAATCCAGACAACACCACATTCACTTAGTACCTATCAATCCTCACCATCACCCTTAAATCCTCTTAGTCCAACACTTGAGGAAAAGGAGAAATCTATTGGTGAGATAGAGCATATACCTAAGGGGGCTGGTCTAGAGGAGTTGGCAGCTATTGCAAAGCAGATGCAAGAAGGGTTATCAGAACAGCTATAGGAAAAGGTAGTGTATGTTGGGGAGGAAGGAGAAACACTAGCAACTCAATCAGATGAGGGAGGTAAAAATGATGAAGTGATGGATGAGTCTACTGTTGTTCCAAAAAATACACTAGAACATCAGATACCGTGGGAACCGGTTGGAGAAAATTAGCAGCTGAAAGTTAAAACTAAAGAAAAGGAGTTGCAAGATGGAGGTCTACAAAAGGCAAAAGAAACACATCAAGATAGTGCATCAATTATTTCATCTTCAGCCAAGGTACCAAAACAGAATAACCATAAGCCTCCTCTTAATTTCACAAGTTTTGCTATAGGAGTGTCATGTTATAAAGAACTTCAAGATCAAAAGACTGCCTATGAATTGGCAATAGAGAAACTGAAAAGGGTAATCCAAAACAAAGATATGGAAATTGCTAACCTTACGGACACCTTAAATCAGGTAGTCAATTTTGTTCCATAGATTGTACAATGTAGATCTCCCTCTCCAGTTTATGCAATGTATCTAAGGGAGTTGTATTTGAACTTTCAATTAATAAGGAATTGAAAAGGTCAGAACCCTTCTTTGAGCACTCCCCAAGAATTCTATGATGCATACCAAGAGTCACTACAGCATATCAGACACCTCCTGTGTGAATTCTATTTACACAATTTGGCTGTGCCTCATGATACAAAATGGAATCCTCTATGTTATATGGGAGATATACACATTAGTGCTTTGATCTCTTGGATCAAGAATGAGATAAGCAGAGGAGAGCAGTTTAATAGTTATAAACATGAGAAAGCTAACATGCCATTGGTAGTAAGGAACGAATCCAAGAAGGGGATGAGCATTTATTTTGACTGGAAGAAGTTGTGGGCAGATGAGAGGGCTAGACTCGTAATAGAACCCTTGAGGCAAGAGGTTTTTTCCCAGTACTCTCAAATTGTGAATGACGACCTCAATGCTACTACATAGCACAGTAGGAAAAGATGGGAGTAGTTACCATTATAGTTAAAGAGGGCAGAACCACATACTCCACACAACCTATATGTAGTGATTAGACGAGTAGAAAGGTACATGAGGAATGGAAGAACAAAGAAAGAGAATTCGCTACCATTGGTCATAAAGCCACCCATTCTCTTATGGCCACTTTTGGCCATGTAGGGAGAAAATAGTACCTACAATTGAGAATAAGAGGACAACATTTGGCAATGGTTGGATTTTGTGAGGGCTCACTTTTGGAGCTTTCAGAATGGATAATGTGGACAACAACTGAATGCAGACTTAAGAGAATTTGCACATAAGAAGAATATTAGAATTGCTGAAGGGACTAGCAAGTAGCGGGTTGAGGGGAATGATGAGCCCTATTTTTGTCATATTTTAGGCTATGTTTTTAGTATCTTTATACCTTTTATTATGCTAAGACAAACATTAAGTAGTAATTATGGAAGTAATACATAGACTTTATGCTTAATATAAAAGAATTATTATGATAAGTCTTTGCATGGTTATTGCTTGATGTTTTGTCAGTTTAATGAAGGATGTGTGCCTTGTGACTCTATGTGATAAAATGCCTTTCCTGTAGCCACTATTGTTCACCTTCTTGCAACCATATGTGAAATGTTGTTTGATTGAAGTCAATACCTAATGAATTTATGAATGAGATAATGGATCATTTAATGAGTTGAATGTTTTGAGCTGACCCTTTTTTGTAGGAATAGCTATTAGTTATTACAGGTACCAAGTCTCAAGGAGAAGATTTAGCCTCCACTAAATCACTGTAGGACTGATTCAAAGAAGACTGATTTAGCAACAGGAAATGGGAAGACAACTGAGAAGTTATCCACCATGCAAGGGGAGTGTTCCAAGAATCCAGCAGAATGTGTCTTGGTGTCACACAAATCCAAGATAGTGGTGCATTAATTATTTCAAACTGATTTGACTTAGTTCTCTCTCTTGTGTCCACTTCTTCAATGCAAAGGTCGAGATGTAATAAAGGTTTCCCATTTGTGTGGGAAGGTTAGTTATTTGTTAGGTTTCAGTTTTAAATAAATAGCTACATTCTCCTTCAGAGGAAGAGCTGGAAGTTCACTATTGTAATAGCTTAGTTTCAAGTAATACAGTTGCAAGTTATGAGCAATGTACCTATCAATTTCAATTCAATAAAAGCATTTCATGGAGTTTTCAGTTTAATCTGTTGTGTACTTGAGGCACTACCTAAGGGGGCCCACTTAAAGATGTTGTCTATCTTTTCCATTTCTGCAATTAGAGTAACTGTATTTCATTTTTCTATAACTTTAGCATGAGTATTCCTATAGCTGGTAGAATTACAGAGCTATCAACTGTTCCTATAGCCACTAGGGATAGAGTAATTCCTATCTTCAAAACTGGGTTTAGTTTTCATTTTGAGAAGACTTAGTTAGCTAAAGTTTGTTTCCAGCAACTTCAATTCCAGCATGGTATTTTCAAGGAAGAACACATGTCTAAAAGAGGTTATTAGTGCATATACTATGCAGGTCCATTTCAAGTCTAACATCCCTAGGTTGACAATTAAATGATTTCCTTTAGTAGATTATAACTTCTAGTTGTGATATATAATCCCTGAGTAGAGGAATACATGTTTCTAGTTATCAACCTAATTAAGGACACTACATTCTGCACCTTTAATTTTCCTAACAAGTGGTATCAGAGTTTGACTAGTTGTGTTATCTTTGTGGGTAGGTTGGGTTTTTTGTGTCAATTATGTTTAGTGGGAGTTTTGTAGAAGTCTGGTAATTGTCAAAATTATAGACTGAGATGGCAATGGAAAGTATATCAAGAAAGATTGAAATTGAGAAATTCAATGGTAGCAATTTTGAGTTGTGGAAACTCAAAATGGAGGATTTGTTGGTTGGTCGTGATCTGTGGGTTGCTATATCTAGAACAAAACCACAAGCTATGAAGCAAAAATAATGGGAATTGGAAGATCAAAAATCAAAGAGGTTGATAAGGCTCTATTTGGCATACTCTGTTCTTCTAAATGTTCATGAAGAGAAGATTGCATCTTATTTATGGAAAAGACTGGGTGATATTTATCAAGGCAAGTCCTTGGTGAATAAGTTGTTCTTAAGGAAGAATTTGTGCTCTTTGAAAATGCAGGAATGAGCGTATGTTGCTGATCACTTGAATGATTTTAACATGCTGATTTCTCAATTAGAATCTATGGGTGTGAAGATTGATGATGAAGATCACTATATTCTATTGCTATGTTCTTTGCCAGATTCTTAGGATCACTTGGTGATGGCGATTGGGAGCACAAAAACCACTTTCAAGATGGAATATGTGGTTTCTTCTTTGTTATCAGAAGAGATGAGCAGAAAATATTCTAAGATGGCGAAGGAGGCTCTTGTTGTTCGAGGTAGATCGAAAGAAAAAGGTAAGAAGAAGGACAAGAGGTCCAAATCAAAATCAAAAGGGAGATCAAAGTATCTTGGCAAGAATTCCAAGGTGAAGTGCTAGAATTATGGGCTGCTTGGTCATGTCCGAAAGGATTGTAAAGAGGAGAAAAAGAAGAAGAATAACTCTTTCGATAACGACTCTTCTCAGACTGATGGAGATGCCTTCATTGCAGCCTTGGTAACTCGGGCATCAGATGATACCTGGCTTATTGATTCTGGAGCATCTTTCCACATGAGATCTCATAGAGACTGGTTCACAAAGTATGAAGAATACGATGGTGGAATGGTGTATTTCGAAAGTGATTCATCTCTCGAAATTGTTGTTTGTGGAGGAGTTAGAATTCAGTTTCTTGATGGAAGGATTAAGGGAATTGATGGCATAATTCATATACCAGGTCTGGCTCAAAATCTACTTTCTGTAAGCAAGTTGAATAATGTTGGAGTGCAAGTCTCATTCTCAGGAAATGGCTGCAAAATAACTAGAGGCTCGATGGTGCTGGCTAGAGGTGCTCGAATTGGTACTCTGTACAAGTTGGACACACTGGCACTTCAATGTAACAATGTCTCTGTAAATTCACAAAAGGATGTTCGTAAAGAGAAGAAAGAAAATGTTCCTATTGAGAAAAACTCTTTGGAAGTTAAACTTCCTGCAGAGAATACTATTCTCTGGCATCAAAGGCTCAATCAAATTAGTGAAAAAGGTTTGAAAGCCTTGAAAAATAAAAACCTGGTTGAGGGGCTTGATGATTGTAACATGGAATTTGAATTTTGTGAACATTGTATATATGGAAAACATGACCATGTTTCATTTTATTCCAGTCCTCATAAATCTTCTTGTATAGTTGATTACATTCATTTTGATGTGTTTGGTCTAGTGAATGTTCCTTCATTATCGAAATCTAAATATTATGTTTCTTTTATTGATGATTATTTAAGAAGGGCATTTGTGTATTTTTAAAAAAGTAAATCAGAAGTGTTTAGTCATTTTAAGGAATTTAAAAACCTTGTGGAAAATCCAATTGGAAGAAAAATAAAGTTTTTAAGGACTAACAATGGTGGTGATTTTTGTTATGATGAGTTCGAAAGGTATTGCAAGGACCATGGGATTAAAAGGCATAAAACTACACCTTACACTCCACAACAAAATGGAGTTGTTGAATGGTTGAACACGACGTTGATGGAGAAGGAAAGAAGTATGTTGAGAAATCCTGATATGGAGCAGAAGTTCTAGGCTAAGGCTTTGGCTACAACTTACTTGTTAAATCAGTCTCCTTTGTCAGTACTTGTTAAAAAGATTCCTATGGAAGCTTGGTCTGGTAAGAAGCCCTCTCTAAGACATATTTATGTCTTTGGCTGCAAAGCATATGTTTATGTGCCAGATGAGAAGAGATCTAAATTGGAGAAAAAAGATGATAAGTTTATCTTCATTGGCTATGGCATTGGTGTGAAAGGATTCAAGCTTTGGAATCCTGTGACTGAGAAGGTATTGTACAAAAAAAGTGTAATATTTCGTGAGCTAAAACCTTCTATGTTGGATCTACAGTCGGAGATGAAAGAACAAGAGGAAAAAAATGATGTTGAAATACCTCTAACTCTAGAAAAAGAGGAACAACACATTGATAGTGTACCTAAAACTGAGGAGACTTCGAGCAGCTCTGAGAGTTCTGAAAAAGAAGAACTACAACGTCAGCCTCAACCTATGAGGAGGTCTACACATGAGAAGAAGCAACCTAATAGGTATGGATTCTCTATGTTGAATTCTAGTTGTTCCCATGCTTTGATTACTAACACTGATGATCCTAGGAATGTAAAAGAGGCAACTGAAATGTTTGATTCAGATTCCTGGTTGGAAGCCGTGAATGAAGAAATGACATCATTAAGGAAAAACTATACTTGGGATCTGATTCCATTGCTTGAAGGTAGAAAGCCTGTGGGCTGCAAATGTGTGCCTAAAAAGAAAATTGGTCTAGATGGCTATGTTGAAAAATATAAAGTTAGGTTGGTTGCGAAGGGATATTCCTAGGTAGAGGGAATTGATTATGGGGAAATTTTTTCTCCAATAGCAAAGCTGACATCTAACAGATTTCTTTTGTCACTTGCAACACATATGACTGGGAGATTGAACAAATGGATGTGAACACAACATTTCTTCATGGTGATCTTGAAGAAGAAATTTATATGTCCTAGCTAGAGCACTTTGTGAAAAAAGGTAAAGAAAATATGGTTTGCAAGTTGAAAAAATCTTTGTATGGATTAAAACAATCTCCTAGAATGTGATACCAGAAATTTGACACTTTTGTTTTATCATTGGGATTTGTAAGATCAAAATATGATCATTGTGTGTATTACAAAGCTGAGAATGTTCATATTTTAATCATTACCCTGTATGTGGAGGATATGTTATTCATTGGGAATAGTAAGTTTATGATTTATGATCTAATATCTCAGTTGTTTAGAAAATTTGAAATGAAAGATCTGGGTGCAACAAGGTATATTTTGAGGATGGAAATAACCAGGGACATAAAAAGTAGAAAAATTTGGCTTAGCCAAAGTAAGTATATTAACACTATTCTAGAGAGATTATGTATGTCTGATTGCAAGCAGCTAGTTGTTCCCTCTTTTGCAGGGAACAAAGCTATCTATTGAAGATTGTCTAAAATATCCTACTGAGATGGAGGACATAACTAGGGTGCCTTATGAAAGTGAAGTTGGTAGTTTAATGTGTGCAATGGTCTATACAAGGCCAAAAATTTCCCAAGCAGTGGGAGTACTTAGTCATTTTATGGCGAATCCAGGAAGGAAACATTGGGATGCTATGAAAAGAGTGTTTAGATATCTGAAGAGCACTTCAGAATATGCTTTGTGTTACCAAAGAAATTTGTTTGAATCATAGAGGACTCTCAGTGTTTGTGGGTATGTGGATTCTAATTGGGCAGGAGACATTGACAGTAGAACATCCACCAATGGATATATTTTCATGGTGAATGGTGGTGCAGTTATTTGGATGAGCAAGTGGTAGGCTATAGTCGCTTTGTCCACTATGGAGGCAGAATACATGGCAGCTACACATGTCTGTAAAGAAGCAATTTGGTTAAAAATTTTGTGTTCTAACATTGGGTTTGATGCAGGGCAGATTAAAATTTACTATGATAGTCAGAGTGCTATTTGTATGGTGAAAAATCCTACTTTCCATGCTAGGATGAAACATATTGATGTGCAATATCACTTTGTACAAGATATGGTGGAGTATGGAAAGTTCTGTTTAAAAAAAGTGGATACTCTGGAAAATGTTGGAGATGCATTGACGAAACCAATAAGCACAAAAAAGTATAGGAGGTGTGCTAGTTCGATGGGCCTTGGTGCCCATGAATCTTAGTAGTTTCTGGATGCTCTGGAGGTGTTAGTAAGATCTTCATTAAGTGGGAGATTGTTGGAAAATGTGCCTCAAACTTACTGACATGAAACTCCTGAAAGAGAAAAATAGATGAGACATCTGGACAATCTTACCAACAAGAAGCTTGGTCTTGAAGGTTCAAAATGATCTTGTCGGTGACTAATGGTCGACCTTGCTGACAGGATCCATTGGTATGACCTAAACAGTCAGTGGAAGTTCTCTATCTCTCAGTGAAGGTAGGAGTCTAACCGAAAGGTGATGATCGATGAGAGTCTTGCTGATGGTACTCCATCAGGATAACTTTGGTCCTTAGTAAGACCTAGAAAGATCAGACTGATAGTAGTAGTTTGACTGATGGGTGTTGAATAGTATGAGTCCTACCGATGGTTCCTCATTGGTGGGACATATGACTTTGGTGTAGCTTTGAGATCTTCATTCGATGGTTGAAGTCCGACCGATGGGGTGTGATCGGTGTGAGTCTGGCTGATGGTTCTTCATTGGTGGGAAACATGAATTTGATCTAGCTTTAATATCCTCTCTCGATGGTTAATTTCTGGTCAAGGATAGCGATTGGAGTGAGTCTTGTTGATGAGATGAACAAGAAGGAACTTCATCGGTAGAACATGAACTATCAGATGAGCTTTGGAAACTTCCACCAAGGTGTGTACTTAGCCTGATGGTTTTTGGTTAGAGAGACATCACCCAAGTCTGATCGATCGAGTGACAAAAGACTGTAGTGTGTGGGATTTTCAAATGAGCAATTTGGCATCGGTTAGACATAGACTACTATCTCACTGATACGCAATGTAGTTGAACTGGAAGATGAACTGAACTGTATGTTGAAAGAATGAATCAACCATGGTTGTGGGATAAATTCTAGGGTGTGCAACTGATTAGTGGTTTGAATTGTTATTGTTTCAAACTGTATGTTGTATGAGCATTGGAATAGTAAGACATAACGAAGTGTGTGAATTTCATTGTATGCTTTTGGAGAGCATTGTAATAGTGTTGTTCTGTACAAGGTTGATCAGGGAAATGTTGTTGTTGTACAATTGACATTTGAAAGGATATTTTGTAACTTGTATGTAATTCAATTACTATAATACAAGTGATCTTTATTTGGTGTGGTGGGTTTTTCTCCCATAAGGGTTTTCCCACGTAAATCTGGTGTCCAATTGTGTATGTGTTTATTTCTATATTATGTTACTCCTTTCATGTACATCTTAGTGGACTGTAATTGCAAAATTTAAAGACATATCTACATTCTTCTCTGAGTTTTGACATTAGGAGAGTTTGTTCTGCACCTTTAATTTTCCTAACAATTGCTTCTATCTTATGGTGATGCTATTATTAATATATTTTTGTTATAAGTTCACATAAGGTAGTGTTTATAAGCATGTTATATTGGCTATCCTTTGGTATCATAAAGATGATGGATCTAATCATGGTAATACTCTATTAAGGAAACTTAATTTTCAAATTTGCATATAAGTTTCAAGTTTTTATGTTGTTGTAGTCCAAGCCTTGTATCTCATTCATTGAAATCATATTTTGGATAGAGATTATATTTCCTAATAGTTGGTCTACAAATCTATTTATTTCTCATCACAATTAATGTTGATAACATGAGCTATTTATTCACTGCCTAATAATTCCAGAAAAAAGTTAATCATCTATTGGGACTATTCCTTGAGTGCATTCTTAAAATTTCATGTCTTTAGCCTTGCTTAAACCATATTAATAATTTTTTATACATGGTCATACATTCATTTATTTGTACTTTTAGTATATTGCAATGTTGACTTAATATTCCTCATTACCCAAAACTTTAGAGAAGACTGATCATTTATGTTTGTTTATTTCTTGAAACTAGTTTTTCATTGGGTCTTCTCTAATGTCTCAAGTTCACTTTACTAGTCACACTACACTTTCTAGATTATGCTAAATATGTATAAAGCTTCACTAATAATGCTTAAATCACTTTAATATGTCATAAGCCTTCACTTTTTCTATATGTTTTAATACAAGGATGATCAATTAGTGGTAGTAATTCCATGTGGAAACCAACTTACATTGAGTTTTTTCAATGTAATATTTCCCCATTGCTACCTAAATTTCTACAATGTGCAACCCTCCCTACTAGCATATTATTTCCATTATTTCTAACCACTTTTAATGCTACTATTAGTAGAATAATTTTACTAAGTTCCCACTCATATTGTCATATGTGAACCTACTACATGCTACTACATGGCTCAAATTGACTAATTCATATAGGCCTATCACATTTATGTATATCTTCTTAGCTCATGTATATTTATATAGATTATGTTCATCACCATGTGGCTTCTTCTCATTAATGCATTGAATTATTTTTGGTGTAGTGAGTCATAGTTTTCTACAAGTATCCATTTAGTGTGATAGTATAAAACCATTTATCTAAAAGTTACTTAAAAAAGAATGATTAATAGTTTTTACTCTTTTATATGGTTTAACCACTACATTTTTCTCTACTACCTTAACCTTTTATATGAGTAGGTCTATTAAATTAAATCCAAATAAATTTGAATCATTTTTTCATAAAAACACATTATAAACCCTAAAATCTCACATTTATCCATTTTACTATCATTTCTTATATTTTAGTTTCTCATAATTAAATTGTAGGACTTACAAAAAATATCACCACTACAAGTTTATTTTGAAACTGTAACCATCGATTTACAAGAATGGATCTTGAATTAGGCTAGTGATAATAGATAAGTATTTATTGTATCCACTTTTAAAATTTAGCATCCATAATTAGTTTATGTGGAATTTTTTATTCTTGGTGTTCACTCAATTTTCTAATTGTTTACTATTACTTGGTCATTGTATTGATTAAAATTTTTATACTTGAGTTATTGGGTCTTTTTGTTTTATCAAATAGATATTGATATTTATAGTATTTATTATTAGAAACCATTTGTTTAATATACCAATCCATAAAAATAACCTATTTCATCCTATTTATTCCTTATCTAATCAAATATCTTCCAAATGAAGCCTTACCAAATATGTTTCTAAACTGCTTCCATGGGCCACAACAAAATTCAATAAATCAACTAGGTAAGAGGTGTTGATTAAAAAATTGAAGAATATCAAGGCATGTACTAGGGATGTATTTCAATGTGTTTTATGACACTCTCAACTTAGAAAAAAATCACAAATGAAATGTATCTCTCTTGAAGGAAAATTAAGTTCTAGAATATAATTCAATGTTCTCAAGGATTTAAATGTTTATCTTGACTTATATGTTAACATGGTAATTTATTGTGGATACTATTTTTAAAAATGGACTTATCCAACCAATTTGAAGAATTAATGATCACAATTAAGAATATAATCATTCATACTCCTTAAAAATAATCACTAAATTGTTTGATATTATAACCTAATTTCACATTATAAATTTTGAACACTTAGCATCTTTACTTATTTTTTGAGCTTATATTTTATAATTAAGATAATGGAAAATAAAAAGGACAAAAGGGGAAGGGTAAGAAATCATAATTTGGATATTTATCCGAATTGACACATAAATTAGCAACAAGATATTAAAAAAGGCCCATGTTTCATCAAACCTTGTCACAACTACAAATAGACGGTGTAAGCTTCATTATTAATTTATAGCACAAAAGAAAAACACATAAAATACTCTACGAATGAAATAATTTCGCGGTATCTTTCATAATCAAAAAATAATTCTTAGGCTACCTTAAAACCCATGTTTCATCAAACCTAGTCACAACTACAAATAGATAGTGTAAGCTTCATTATTAATTTATATCACAAAAGAAAAACACATAAAATACTCTAAGAATGAAATAATTTCATGGTATCTTTCATAATCAAAAAATAAATTTTAGGCTACCTTAAATTTTTTTAAATCTTGATAACTTGAACAAACATCTTTACATAATGATTTGTAGCAATTTTTAAAAAATACAATACCAAGCAGAAAACCATGAAGTGAATTTGATAATTAAATTCCTTAAAAAAAAATACATTAATTATTAAGAATTTTATTACTCACAATGAAATTTTAATGGCCCTTTTATAGAGTTAAGGAACCAAAAAATAGTTACAGATTAATAGCTTAGATAAAAACAAAAAATCAATAGCCAATATTTTAAAAAAATAATTCTTTGAAATAATATTTTGATGCTCAAGCATATTTTATGCAAGTATCCACTTGAGAAAGGAATACAAAACCATCAAGATCTGATATTTGAACTATCATTTGCATCATCAATATCTATTAAGATGCTTTGATCCTATTCTACATCTCTTCTTCTATAGTATTTTTAGGCATTAATACTGTTGTTACTTCTTCTCTATCTTGCTCCTACATAGATTTCCATCTAAAATACTATGAGCCAAAAAGAGACAACCTTTTGGAATAGTATGCATTCCTACTAGAAGAAGTCTTCTTATACTCTTTGATAAAATGATTCATATCCATAAATTTTTTAATGGATTCTATGTCAAAGTGTTTATCTTTCTAATCAAGATTGTCTAGGGTAAACTTCCTAAAATTACCTTGAACATTATCAATTTCCTCCACCTTATTTGGATAGAATATATATTCTATTAACTATTTGATGAGTGTAATCTCCTCGAATTTCAGATCCTTTAGTGTGAGTCTTCACTTTTCCATCTCATCTTTGCACTCCCTAGTTAGCTTCTCTTCCCATTTCAAAAATGAAATTGACCTCCTAATTTGTGAAATTGATTGGTAATATAATATTTTTTCCTATTTAAGGATTTAATCATCCAATTTTGAATAGGTAGGAGTCTAGGAAGCTCAATTAATTTTTTCTCAAGATTTTTATTACACTTATTAATTGTCTTTTAGATTTTTCCTTCAATTACTAAAATTGAATCTAAGAATTTGATTAAAAAATTAGTTCATCTTTCACTCAATGTACCAACTTATTGATCTATTAGTCCATGATATTGGATATTTTATTCACTTTATTTAAGGAAGAATCTTCTTCTTGAAATATTAACATCTGGGAGGTATATTTTCTATCTTCTATCTATAAGGATATTTTAAGTTTATTTGTATACTCTTGTAGTTCTTCAATATGCCTCTTTTTTCTTTTTTTTTTTTTTGCAATATTTTTCTTATAGTTACTTTAGATTATAGTTCAATAATCTCCTATTCCCTATCCAAATGTCCTAATTTGATAGTAGATATTTGATAAGCTATCAATTCTATTTCCCTATTCCCTATCCAAATGTCCTAATTTGATAGTAGATATTTGATAATCTATCAATTCCATTTCCCTATTGTCCTTATTCACTTTAGGAGTGACAATCTATGTGATTATAGATATAGATGCATTTCTAGTGATGGATGATATTATCTTGCATTTCCTCTTGGGCTTAATAATATCAAAATATACTTTTAAAATCAATGGGAACAATATTTACCTATGATTTATTTATTTGGACCTTAACTTCTAACCAAGTAGGGGTAGTTGACAAATAATTTTTTTTCTTTTTTTCTTTTGGATACTCTATACTAGATGAACTTGGTACTTTACTATATATTAGCTTCTCCCCTTGTTTTATGATAAAATATATCCCAGCTTCTTGAGGCACCTTCTTTGTTTCATCCTAGATAATTTTTGGTTTCTCTTGGATATGGACAATGTAATTGATTATCTCTTTATTCACTTGAGTAATTTAATGTTCTTCAATATCATGTGTTTCCACATTTGTTTTCTTTTCCTCAAATATTAAATTTTATTCTTTATTGAATTCCTTAGAAATTGGATGTTAAAAAAGTAGGGTTATCTTCTTTCGCTATCTCTTCCACTATTTCTTAGAAAGAGGCATTAGGAATTTCAATATCAATTTGATGAGCATCTAGAGCAGATTTTGTTTTCTAGTTACCTCTCCTTGGGCTTCCTCTATTTCTTACCATTTTTTATTAGTCCTAATAGTGTTTGATAAGGATAATAGAGATAAAATTTGTGTGACATCTATGGGGAATGAATAGGAGTGATTATAGTGGGCTGCTCTTACAATTATAGAGTATATACTTCTTGCAATAGTGTTAATTGAATATTATCAAGTGGTGGAGTCAAAGCTGATGACACAACTACAATGATAACTTTAGGAGTTGTGGGGAAATTTTTTACCATAGTAGTTTCTTATGCAATGTTGTTTACTATGGGAACAATATCTATTATCCTCCTTTTTAGCATTAGCATTTCTTCTTATTTACCCTTTTTCCTCTTCTTTGGAATATATTTATTGTGAGTGTTAACCCTTAGGACCTCAATAACTTGAAGAACTAGTCTAGCTAGTGACCAATATTATCCAAAAATTCTTTTGGTAAGAGTCTATTGTCTTGAAGGTATCAATATTTGTTGCATATAATATCCTTTTAGGCATATATCCTTCCATCGAATTCACTAGACATAAAAATTCATCATTTAATCTTCAATAATTTGCAATAGACTATTTATATTTCAATTGAGGATAGTGACCATATACTAAAACTTTACCAAGCCTTACACCCATCACTTGTTTCCTCTCTAATCTGGGGAAGGTGAAATTAGTAACTAATGCATATACTAGATATGAGGTCATATAAAAAACTATATTGCTACCAATATTAGTCAACTAGGTATGTTAGTTGTTACTAATTATCTCTACCCAATAAGAAATGATACTTCCATTTAATATGGTAGTCACATACATAAAAATATAGGGTTTGAAAGTTTCTATTGATAAAGATTCGCTTTCCCTACTTAGAAATGTGATGATATATCTAGTTTCCTATTAGAAATTACTCATATATAGGGTCTTTGGAATTTTGGCAATGGTGGATTTTGGATATTCCAACCACCTAGAAATGATGTTCTTTTTACATACCTCTATATCATCTTGAAAAATTGAGTATTTTCAATATTAATCAACTGAGCACTTACTTATAGAAAGTAATGTTTTAAATATGTATCTAATTGCATCTATAGTTAAATAATCAATAATCCTCATAGGTTTAACAACCATACTCCTTTCCAAGTTTTAGTGTTGAGAAAATTTTGTTATTAACTTCAAACATTGTAGAGACATTGGGAAGATAACTACTTTATCCAATCCATTCTTAATTGTCTTACAAGATCAATTAGTTGCATCTACACTAGTCATTCTCTAGTTGAATTTTGTTAAACTAATTTTCCCTAGGTTTTTGTTGGTTATATTTCTCCATCCAATGTGGTTTTGTACTCTAGGAGTATTGATTTAAAAATGTACTTTATTTATTTATCTTGGGACATTTAGTTCCTACAAGCACATGGAAAAACTAATTATTTACTAATTTTAGGAAAATACATATTTTTAACTAGGAAACTAGGGATTTTGAATTTGGCATTGAGTGTATGAAGTTTCAAGTGGATATCATATTTTATGAAACTTTACATGGAATAAATTCTACCCACATGGAGGATTTCTACAAATTTATATTTTACTAGGCATTAATATTTAAACCACCATTTATATTTATGGTTATTTTATGTTCTTTTTCATAATTTTACCCTATTTTCCTTATTACAAAGAGGAAAAAGTCACACAACATGAATATAATGGAGTTTTGGTTACTCAATTTCTATGTTGGATGATTATGTTGTTACCAGAATTTCTCTACTAGCATTGATGATGATATTATCCTTTGTACAATTCACTATAGTTGTAAGGTGCACATTCTCCTTTTGGTTGGAAATATTGATAATATTTTAATTTTCCATTAAGATGAATTTGTATCATTTTCTTAATAAATAAACATGAACTACATTCAATATTAATTGTAGTAGATAAAAATCAAATTTTATTATTTTGAAAATATCTTGTGGGATTCTTATGTGCAATTAGATGCTATTTCTCCTTTAAATTATTTTGTATATAGTTGTAACAATATATATTTTTTTTTTGAGTTCATGGGGAATGTGTTATCAATGTAGGAGTTTATAGTGAAATCCTCAACACCCCAATATCACCTCCAAGACAACATAACTTCCACAAGAGATAAATGGAAGAAATATCATGTTATGATTATGGATGCAAGATTTTCAAAATGAATATACAATGTACATATGAAGCCTTTCTTATATAGCCAAGGTGAAGGATATGATTATAAAAGATCATGCCAAGTGTCTTAATCCAATCACATGAGACAGCTAACTCATAACTACCTAGGACACAAGCATTAAATAAAATCCAACTAGATAAGATAAGTGACAACTAATGCTTAACTATAGAGATTCCTTCCTAGGACCTAACTGGACTAGATAGGTAAAACACCTATTTACACAAAAACTCCCACTTAAGTACAACTTAGGGAGTACTTATGCAAATGACAATGTTAGGTACCCATGTACATATGAAAATGAAATCTGTCGCAAATGGAGAAAAGGAGAAAACCTAACAGGACAAAACTCCTCCCTAAAAGAGAGATAAAAATAAAATGCTCACAAAACCATGAGAAGGACAAAACCCCATAAGAGACAAGAAAAAGAAACCATGCATCCCCCCCTCAATGTTGAGTCTCCTATAATTATGGTAGAAGCTCGACATTGAATGCTGAAGATGATCTAATATTATTGAACAATGTTCCTCCATGAGAAGAAACAAGACCAAGATGGTATGCAGGATGTCTTCCTAGTCCTAAAGAGAAGATACAAGAAGAAGGATTATGTTTTATGTCTCTAAATAATTCTCAAGTGTCTCCATGTTAATACCGGAAGGTGTAACACTCCAAATAGGCATTATAGGCCACACTGTTGAAGAAGATAATCCAGATGCAAGAGAGGGGGACCAACCACGTCAAGGCCCCAGGTCATAGAGGGCTAAGAGCAGTATGCTGACCTAACTTACCTCAGCTTAAGGGAGTGTTAGGAAATGCACATTGAGAATGATGAGGACTATAGGGTCCTTTGACCAATCGGTAAACCCGAGTCTTGAAATGGGGCTAGGCAAATCAATTTTCAAGATCAACACTGTGTCTTAGAAGGCTCTTTATCTGAGGATGAAAGCGCAACTTCGGGATGACAGTGTGGCGTGCTAGCATCTCTCAAGTGCACTAGCATCCGTACGACCAAAGGACTAAAGAGACAAGGATGGACTCGATAAAACTAAGTAATGGCCTAGCTAGCTACATTCAAAAGGCAAAAACAACTCTATGACATAAATAACGTATGCACAAACATGATAAAGAAAGTAAACAAGAGTGAGGATAGAGAGGATGATCTCACATAGATGTTCATTCGCCAACTAGCTCCAAGAATACTTCCACCTACACACAAAAGAGAGGAAAATAGTTGGGGGGCTATATAGGGGTTTGCCTCAGTTAGATCCCCGTTTTGGTGTTTCCACCTCCATGGACAACCAAGATGACGATAATACAAAAGAAATATGATAAAGAAAAGAATGCAATATTAGAGAGCACAAATTTTTTGAAATGCATAAGACAACTAAGAGGGGGGTGAATCAGTTGTACCAAATTACTTTAATTCTAACCTTAATCAATTCCACTTTAACTCAATATGTTATTAAGTGTAAACATGAAATGAAAATAATAGAAAGCAAACATGAGAGACACTAGATTTACATGGAAAATTGAATGAGGGAAAAACCATGGTGAGGATTAGCTCACAATATAGTAATAATGCAATAATAAATACAAAGGCTCAATACCTACAATAGGACTCATTACCCAAAAGGAGGCTCACTGCCTATAGATAAAGAAAAGATAAATAAAGATCCACCACAAAAGGTTCCACACATTCACAGCTTGATGAAAAGATTATAGACACCATCAAATCACTTCTTTTAGGAATCTAACACGTCAAACTACTATTGCCTTGATTCGCTCTTACATACTCTACTTTTTGCACTTGTTCCCACACTTCACTTGCTTTTTCTTCAATTCATAACATATTGACTTGTTTTTATACCATCTTCAACCTTAGAAGAATTCTCCAAGGTCAGTTAAAAATTCTTCAATTTAGAAATTCAAATTAGGTCAACTACTCAATATTACCGTAGTGGATAAGAATGAGAGAGGACCAATTACACATTTAATTAGGATCCAAACAAAATCTTGGATCAAACACACGCTTCCTTAATTTGATGCAAAATATTTATGTAACATGTAGAAACTAGGTCAGCCAAACTTAATGAAAACACCAATGATATTTGAAGTACACGCATCTCCAACAAGATGATCACATGTGGATCACTCAACACACTTCACTAGAGATTTTAACATCTCTAAGAAACCTTTAGGTACATCCATAGCAATTGCAACAATATTCATGCACAAAATATTCAATAGTCCAACCAGACCAACCAACAACACACATGAGCTCTAGAGCAAGTCTTTCAGAGTGCCAAAACATAAGCACATTTGTCAGAACATAGATAACATCAGTATGAATCATCTCCCAGATCTGCAAGATCTTAAACAAACCACCAGAAGATTGTGGAGCCAAAAAATTTCTCCCAGTCCACAAACAAATAGTTTTTTCAAACCAATTCACATATCGATGAACATATCTTCCACTCTCCATCGATCTAGAAGCAAAAAATTAGGATAAATTATCCATTGAGGCTCATGAACAATACCATAGATCCACACAAACATAGAGGAAACACAAAGCACAATACCAAAGCACACTCAGAACACACACTCAAAAATGCCTTCATTATTTATTAATTTTTTTGAAAAGAACTTGGCAAAAACACAACTACAACTTCATAAATATAGCTCCATGTACTCTAAGCACTTCTACAGTATCTTAACTATATAAGTACCATATATAATCAAACTAAACTATGTTGACATCAATGGAAACATTAATGACAACACCACCAAACACATCAATACTTGCAACAATCTCCCCCTTTGTCATTGATGGTAACACATGATGTGAAAAACCATCATAGACAAAATATACAATCCTCTACTTCCTCTTCCATTTATTTTTCAGATTAGACAACCTACACAAGAATTTCTACACTCTCTTCTTCTATAATACCCCTCCGTTTTGATCTATTGTGTGAACTATGTTGTTTCTCTTTTATACTTCAATTTGGTGTTCTACTTTGACTATGTACTTGGTTACAGTTGATCACTATTTTATCATGATGTATCTTGATGTGATGATACTATATTTTGATGTGATTATTATGGCATGTTTGGAATTAGCATAAGTGTATATTTAAATTTATGATGTTTCATGCTTTCGATTATGCTGCTATGTTAGATGCGTCAGTTAGAAGTACTGTATTGGTGAAGAGGACGGTATCACATCACTCGCTTGTGAGTGCCCTGTGATCTCATGATTTCCTCTTCATAGTGTGCCTTATTTATGACATATTATTGCATGTGGTTATATTCCTTGTTCGCAGGTTGACAGGTACAGGACATCGATTCCACCTGGTTTCACAGGTTCGAGTGTGTCCATTGCCCAATGACATTTGATTGGGAGATAGTAACTAGGATTTCTGTACTGAGTTGTCACCCTAGTCGTAGTGTGTCGTCAGTCATATTGTGACCTAGTTACTATATTTTGTTCTAGTTGCCTGATTTTAGTTTATCTTGGAAGTTAGAATAATGTTAGAAATGTGATTAAATTATTGAGTAATTTAATTAATAAATATTTTAATCTTCTGGTAGATTTATTTTATTAATTGATTAAGCTATCTATGTGGAAATGATTTACATTATCTATTTTGGAAAAACATGCATATTTAAATTGGAATTGAAAATTAGGAAAATGAATTAAAAGTCAATTTTGAAATTCAAAAATTCAAAAAATTGAAAAGAAAGACTTTTGCTATTCTGTTTTCAGAAATTGATGAGGGTTGTTGTAGGATTTTGGAACGAATTTTGCATTATGTTAAAAATTTCTTCACAAAATCAAAAATGGAGTTTTTGGGGAAAAATTGAAAAGAGAAGAAGAAGGTTGCTCAATTTTGTGGGTTTGGACAAAAAGCTCAAGGAATCCATGGAGCTCAAAAGGGTTTCAAAGCACCAACAAGACCTTCAGCATACTTCAAGAGAATCAGGTTCTCATTTTGTTTAACTAAAATTTTGGTTGATTCAATGTTGTTGTGTGAATGGGAAATTAATTACAATCTTTAATTGGTGTGCAAAATAAATCTGTTTGATAGCTTTGCTTTCAAGTTGAATCGGTTTATTTAAGGTTGGAAACAAAACTATTGTTGCAAATTTTTATTTCAATTTTAGTTTATTTTCATTTTGTTCTTCAATATATTTGAAGTTGCAAGCATGGCTGAATAGCTATTTATATATATATTCATATATAAATCAATAGGTTTGTGATCTATTTTTATAATTTCATATTATAAGGTTATGCTGGCCATTTAAAAAAAAAAAAAAATGGCCAATAGGAAAGTTCTGTTTTAAAAATATATATATATATATATGTAAAGGGTTATGGTTTAAAAATAAAATAAAATCACAGTCATTTTTTATGTTTGCCAAAAAAAAAAAAAAAGAGGAGTACTAGGGGCTCACCCCACCGCTGCTCCTATGGGGGCGAAGTGGGGGAGCTGCGCCCAGCCTCCACCGTCCGTGGCCACGCGGGTTGCATAGGAAACGGACACCACTGATGGTGGCGGTGCTTCCAGCACCGCCCGTGCCGTATCCACAGGGGTCTCTCCACTGCTACCTGCATAAACCCTTTGCTCGCCGTCCTCTGCCATCCACACCACGTTGCCCACATCTGACACCTTCTCCTCCGCCCGTTCCTAGTGCGGCTTCTCTACCCATGGTTTTTTCCTCTCGATAGCACCGCCTCTTGCGGCCGCCACTATTATAACTGCCACCCATAGTGGCTACTTCCGACAGCGCCGCCCTTGGCGGCCATGTCTGCTGCTTGGTAAAATTCACCGCTGCCTGGTAAAAAGCCGCGACCTTCCGACCTTTTTTCTCAGCCCAGAACTCTTTGCACATGCCTCGAGGTCGCACGGCTCAACCCTAGGGTTGGCGCACGAACCGAGGCAGGGTCCTTGGCTCTTTTAAAATTTAAAAGAAATATAATAAAATATTATTTTATTTTTAAATATTATAATTATTATAATAGTTTAATATTAAATTTATTGTTGTAAGGCATATTATGAGTTTTAGTTTATTAAAATGCATTTAATAAGTGAATATTACGATTTATTTCAATTGTAAAATCTGTGTAATAGAATAATATTATTTTTCTTTTAATATTGTGAGATATTTAAATAATATAATAGTCTTAATGTGTAATATTAACATTAGACGGAGAATTTTCACGTCATTATTATATTGTTTAAAGGGGAGTATTTTTTTTAGGAAATAAGTTTTATTAAATATGGAAAATAAATGTTTTCTTTAAAAATGAGGTTTTGCGTTTATCTGAATTGTTGTTGCGAGTCAATGTTTCATGTATTTAAATACTACGTGGAAATAAAATGTTTTTTTAAAAAATGGTGTACTTAATTCAATTCATTTAACACATTGATTATCGAATGCTAGTGAGGAAATGGGTTTAGTGAACCCAAAGTAGATTTGATTCTTGTCTCATTTTGATCTGTTTGTATGGTCATTTGAGAACTATGGGTTGTGGCATTTAATCAAGTCTTCCAGTTGGGGTTTCATGTTTGTGGTTGTCATACTATGTAGCCAACCTTAGATCACCTTGGGTAGTGCGTTTAACCAGTTTGTTCCCCGGTTATCACGAATAGGAGTGTGAGGATTGTATGTCATTGTTAGAGATGTGGTAACCCTATGTCGCACTTGTATACCCTTGGGTTGTGGAGTTGTTCCACATGTCATCTTAGAAGAGTGTCTTATAACGAGGGCCAACACATGAAGTGGTGCTAGGATGACTCGTTGTAAGTTAGTTAATCCAGTGATAACTAAATTAACTGATTAGAGTATCATGTAGTATCAAACATTTAATAAGATAATTATGCCTCGCTCATGAACACAAGGGCTTGTAAAGACTTGGGTTGAGATAGGAAGGCCTGGAATGGCAAGATTGTTATCTTGTCTCTATGAAAGATAACTGATTCCGCATTGGTTTACATGAGGGGCTGGAAGTCGTTAGAGGTTACCAGGATAACCCAAGATGGGGGTCGGGGCCTAGGAAGACTCACCAGGATAACCTATATAACATTGTGATGACACAACTCCTAGGTCGACAGTATGTTCGCATTAGTGATGCAATTGATTATGTAATTTCTGGAAGCATTGTAACCTTGTGTTAGTGATGTCATTGTATTTATTTCAGTATGGTTATGTTAGCCTATGTCTAGAGGTAGGCGTCCTTGGATATAAATTCTGGTTACTATCTCCTAGCATGAAGGGTTGGGCCTTTGGGTTCCACTTGGTTGGGTGGAACGTGCACCTTACTCCGTTGGGTTTTCTCCTTGTTCGTGTGGATGAGACTTCCAGTTGGAGAGCTCGTGGTTTTAGTTGCAGTTCTTGTTTGTTCTCATTTCAGTTACTCTTGTAATTATTACCCCTCTTTGTTATCGAGGTGGAATTTGTAATTGTAACCCTATTTATTGGACTTGTCTCATTCGGGGAATGAGTGTTGTAACCTTATTATTTAATGAATGGATTAATGCATTTGAAATTTATCTCTTATGCTTGTTGTAAAATTATCTTACTTGGAATGTATGTGTTATTTGATTAATTAAATAATTGACATGGTTTATATTCATGTTTTTGGTTGAGGTTCTATATAACCTCTGTCTCATAACCTTAGAGGTTGTTGGCATTAGTTAGTGAACTTACTTATTAATTATTCTTTAAAAAAATTAAAATTATTCCATTTAAGTAGTTCCTTGCAACTTCCTCTAGGGTTGCATGGCGGGGCGTTACATCTTCTTTCAACTTTTTCACATGACTCTCTCCCCCTTTGACATCAATGAAAAAGGAAAGTTTTGCATAAAAAACTCACCATATAAAGCTTTGATCAGTCCCCCTTAGAAGTGCACCCACAACACATACTACAACAATGCAACTCTCTACTCCCCCCGAGGATTATACCTCAATCATCAATCCAAATCAGAAAGAATCTATGAATCCATTGGAATAATGCACCTCCATGTGCACCTAATTCAAGGAAGGAGGGGAAATAACCCCTAACTTCCCCCTAAGATACTCAAAAGTATCCTTCAGAAGGGCCTTAGTGAATATGTTAGCAATTTGTTCCTTGGTAGACACATATTCAAGCCTAACTCCATTCTATAACACCTTCTCCCTCAAGAAGTGATACCTGATGGATATTTTTTTTGTCCTAGAATGCATCACAAGATTCTTTGAAATTTTTATAACACTTGTATTTTCACATAAGATAGAGATAGGCTCATCACACATCACACCTATGTCCTTCAAAGTTTGCTTCATCCAAAGTACCTGTGTATAATAGGATGCTATTGTAATATACTTAGATTCTGCAGTGGATAAAGAAATTGAATCCTATTTCTTACTCAACCATGAGACCAATCTTCCTCCAAGGAAGAATGCAACACCACTTTTAGTCTTTTGGTCATCTACACAACCAACCAAATCTACATCAGTGTAGGCATTCAATGTGAAATCATTATCCTTTAGATACCATAGCCCATAATCTGGAGTTCCCTTAAGATATCTGAATATTCTCTTCACAACTGTAACATGTGCTTCTTTAGGTTCTTCTTAAAATATTGCAACTAAAAATAATGCATGCATGATATCTGGTCTAGTAATAGTAAGATACAACATTCCACCAATCATAGATTTGTACATGCTTTGATCAACTTTAGAAGATTCATCATCCTTACTCAGCTTACATCCAATTACCATAGGGGTACAGACCGGTTTAGAATCATCCATTCCAAACTTCTTCAACAATTCCTTAACATACTTAGATTGTGAAATGAATATACCCTTATCAGTTTGATTTACCTGAAGTCCAAGGAAGAAATTAAACTCACTAATCATAGGCATTTCAAACTCTTTTTGCATCTCTTCTACAAATTTCTTACAGATACCTTCATTTCCACCAAAGATAATGTCATCAACATATACCACAACTATCAAAATTTTGTTTTTTCTCAACTTTGAAGTAAAGATTGCTATCTGCAGACCCTTTGTTGAATCCTTTTTGTGTCAAGTATCTATCCAACCTTGCATACCAAGCTCTAGGAGCCTATTTAAGTCCATATTGTTGGAGTTGAGAATATACAACACCACAGAAGCCCAAAAGATCTTTGCAAGCAAATAACCTATTACAAGGAGAAGCAAAGAGAAGCAACAAAAGAAATGCTCAAGAATGTGGAGCAATGTATTCACTTGAAAATGTAAAATGAATTAATGATACAAAAGATAGTTTTCAACTACATATAGATGAAAACCCTAAAAAGGAAAAGCCTAGGCTTGGACAATAATAATTAATAAAGTAATTAATTATTATGTACCTAATGTTAGCTTAAGTGAAAAAGAGCTAAAAGGGAACTTTACATAATTAAACAAATATTGTTTAATTAATAAAGTAAATGTCCAATTACTCTAACACCCCCCCTTAAGATAGACATAGGGAGAAGCTAAAATCTAGAAGAAGCTACTGAAAGAAAAAGTAATGGGTCCTGACAACATGGCCAGATCAGGTACCCAAGTATAAAGAAATCTCTATGAAACAAAGAAAAGGAGAAAACCTAGTGGGAAAAACTCCTCTCCAAAAAGAGATAGAAGAACATGCTAAAGGAAACATGAAGGAAGGAAGGCCTCATAAAGACCCCCCAAGGACAACTTCCTTCACCCCAAGCATAGAGCACAACTAAAGATAGCACAGAGATGCAAAAGGTTTCGTGAAGATGTCTGCAACCTACTCAGTAGTGGGAATATACTCCAAGATGAGAGAACCATCCTGAATCAATTGTCTGATGAAATGCATATGAAGCTCAATGTGCTTTGTCCGCTGATGCTCCACCGAGCTATGCAAAATGTGTATAGCACTCTGATTGTCACACCAAAGAATAGTGGGACTATCAGGAGGAAAACCAAAATCAGTCATCAACTGACGAAGCCATAAAATATCCTAACTAGCGAGCACAGTAGCTCAGTACTCAACCTCTGTAGATGATAATGCATGAGTAATCTGCTTCTTGCACGATTATGTGGTAGGACTAGAGCCAAGACAAAAAACAAAGCCAGAAGTAGACTTCCGATCATTGACATCACCAGCCCAATCTGAGTCAGTGTAGCCAACAATGTGAGGATCCCCTAATGTGTAGTGAATGCCATATGAAGTGGTGCCCTGAATGTACCTCAAAATACACTTGGCAGCTTGCCAATGACTCTCATGAGGATCGTGTGAGAATCGAGAGACAAGACCAATTGCAAAGGAAAGATCAGGATGAGTGTGAGTCAGGTACAACAAACTGCCAACCAACTGCTTGTAAAGTGTAGAATCTACTGAAGGAGTGGGGCAAGTAGTATTCAAAACAACCCCTGACTGAAAAGGTGTGGGGGAAGGCTTGCAATCAAGCATGCCAAAGCATTGAAGCATATCAAGAGAATAATTCTACTGGTAAATGGAGATCCCCTCTGAAGACTGAATCACCTGAAGACCAAGAAAATAGTGTAGAAGGCCAACATCTGTCATCTCAAACTACTCCATCAAGGCTAGCTGAGAATTCTAAATCATAGAGGATGAGCTACCTATGATGAGAAGATCATCAACATATAGCACAAGAATCAGGATCTCACCCTCAAGATGCTGAATATAGACCGTGTGATCAGAATGACAGCGAGTGAAACTAGTGGAGAGCAAAAAAGAGTCCATCTTCTCATACCAAGCCCGAGGGGCCTGTTTGAGACCATATAATGAATGCTAAAGTCTGCAAACCAAGGAAGCATCATGGAAAAATCCCTGAGGCTGCTCCATATAGATCTCCTCTTGTAGGTCACCATGTAAGAATGCACTTCACATCCATCTGAAAAATGAGCCATCCTCTAGAAGTTGCAAGTGATAGTACAAAATGAATAGAATTCATCTTGGTGACAGAGGCAAATGTCTCAGAGTAATCAATACCCTCAACCTATGAGAAACCCTTCACAAAAACATGTGCTTTGTACTTATCAATAGAACCATCAACAACATACTTGGTGCGATACAACCATCGGCACTGAACCATCTTTCTACCCTTAGGAAGAGGATAGAGATCCCATGTATTATTCCTCATCAAAGAAGAATACTCCTCCTCCATGGCACTATCCCACTCAGAGCGACCTATCACCTCTGAAAATATCTGAGGATCCTCTGAAAGAGCATGAGTCAAAAGACTAGAACCCACAGTATGAGAACGGGTGCGACGAGTGTCTGAAGGATCACCGGCCATAGATCCTTCTGCCTCAATAGTAAATCAAGCCCATTTGGGCCTTTGAGGTGGAGCAAGTGGAGGTGGAGATGGGGGATCATCAATATCCTCATCAGAATCATCCTCAAAATAATCTTGAAGAGCTGTAGTGGGTGGAGTAGGTAGTGAAGTGGACACTAGAGATAGGGTATCAACTGGAGGAAGGCGCTCATCAAACTGAACACCCCGTCGAAACAAGACCTTTCTGGAATCAGGATCAAACAACCTATACGCCTTAACATCCTCATAGTAGCTGACAAAAATGAGGGGTTGACTCTTCCACTCCATAGCTCTCCTCTGAGCATCAAGAATAAAAGCCCATGCCTCACTACCAAATACTCGAAATGATGAAATATCAGGCTTGTCATGAGACCAAGCCTCCTCAAGAGTCATATGTCGAATCGCCTTGTGAGGCATCTGATTCTGAATATAGTTGGCACAATTGACTACCTCAGCCCAAAAAGATGTATCCATGGACCTAGACTCAATCATATAATTAGCCATCTCCCGTAAAGTCCTGTTCTTTCGCTCAGTGATACCATTCTATTGAGGGGTGTAGGGAACAAAAAATTGATACTACAAACCATGCTTAGTGCAAAAATCTCTGAAAGCTTGATTCACATACTTCCCCCCATTATCTGTACGTATCCATCAGATAGAAAGACCAGACTGCTTCTCTATAAATGTCTTGAAGACATGAAAGGAATCAAAGACATCAGACTTGTACTTAAGAAAGTACAACCATGTGCGTTTGGAGAAGTCGTCAATGAATGTGAGTACATACTTGGCCCTTGAAAAAGAAGGAGTGGGAAATGACATGAGGTCACTATGAATCAACTCCAAGGGTACCAAAGCACGAGTGGTACTTCCCTTCGGAAAGGGATCCCTGTGATGCTTTCCAAGCACACAACCATGAAAAACACCATCAGTGCAGGAGATCTATGGAAGACCAAGAACAAGTGACTGTGTACTCATTTGCTGAAGATATCTATAATTGACATGGCCTAAACGCTCATGCCAAAATTGACTCACTGAATCTGCATGTGCTGTAAGAGATGAACCTGTACCCTCAGAAGGCACAAATCCATCAAATCTATAAAGACGAGATGCAGTATCAACACTACTAGTAGCCACAACCAAATTAGAATCATGGAGGTCCCAAATAACCACATCATGTGGTGAGAACTCAATTGTCTTACCAAAACTAGTGTGGTAAATCTGATAAATGGACAAGAGGTTCATCGAGATGTCAAGAACAACCAAAATATCTTGTAGAGTGCCCCCATCCAAAGAGATAGAATCTGAACCCAAGACGGAAAGCTGTGAAGAGTCACCCACTACAATATGTGAAATACCACAAGAGGCAAGAGAAGTGACCAACTGTTGAGTGTGAGTCATATGGTGAGAAGCACCAGAGTCTAAAATCCAAGTGGACCCATTGGTTGATGCTCGTGCAGTGAGAGCATGACCCTTCCCTGTGGTGGAAGAAGAAGAAGACTGAGGTGAGGAGATATGTTGCTGCTGCATGGCATCCTCTAAAGCCTCTAATCACTTCCAACACCTGGAAATTGGATGACCTTGCTTGCCACAGAAATTGCAAGTGTCTCCTGATTTCTCCTTAGTCTTGGAGGAAGACTCACCAGACTTCAAAGATTTTCCATGTTTTGGATTAAATGGTGGTTTAGAATTAGACTTAGGAGGCATTTTGGAGGAATTCTCACTGCCTGCAAAATCTTTCTTGGGCCTCAGTTTCTGCTTCTATTTCCCCTTCGGTGACTAAGCAACCAATGCTTTGCTCTTTGAACTTGAGAGCATATCCATTTGAGAAAGGTGAGACTGTTCCCGAGACAAACGCTCACAAAACAAATCAAAGGTAGGCATGGTAAAACTGGCACCCAAACCATCCATGGTGGAGTAGAAGGAGGAAGAAAATATCTGAAATGGACCATGAAGCTTCGAAAGAATCAAGTAAATGCACTTTGTGTCTGTCTTGTTCTTTCTACAACCTTGTAAAATAGTGTGGATAGTTTTGAACTTGTTCAAAAAATCCTCAATAGTGGGAAATGAATCAAGTAACAATGAAGTCAGCTCTGCCTCAATCTGTAATGCGTGGAACTCATTAATGGCCCCAAAAAGTGTCTCAAACTTTAGCCACATGGCTCGAGGAGTGAGCAAAGCATCAAGATGAAACAAAAGACTGTCTGAAACATGCATGCATAAAAAACCCATAGCCTCATCCATCTTGTTCTTGTGCCGTATAATCTCAAAAGGACGTTGCAACTAAGGCTAAACCTCATCTAAACAAGACCATAACCCTCATGACTTGAGTAGCCTCATCATATGAGACTTCCAAGTGTGATAGTTATGTGATGTGAGTAGCTCAACTAAAGAGTCTGCCATGAAACCCTGCACCTGTACCTGCTTGTGTTTTTTATTATTATGTGATCTTTTAGAATAGATAGAAGATGCATAAGGGTTTGTATTCTTGAGAGTTTTGGTGTTCTGGTTTTCTAATAGAAATGACAGAAAGTAAGAGAAAAACACCCCCTACAAAAGATAAACCCAAACCCTAGTACAAACTGAGAAGAAGGAAGCAATGCATAAGCAAAAAATACTTCAAAATAAATTCTTATGTACCTAGTGAAAATTATGATAAAATAGATCACATCACTTAATAGAGCATGTTGAGAACTTTCCAACGCCTATTCAAGTTTGAAAAACGGAGTCCGTTTGCATCTTCTATGACTTCGGAAGTGAAGAAAGAAGACCTCACTTTGACTGGTAAAAAATATCTAGACTGGTAAATTTTTTATAAAATTACCTACACCATCAGATTGGTGCCAAAACCAGCTTTCCAACGCTTCTTCCTATTCGAAAAATGGAGCTAAAACGCCCGAGTTATGCCCGATTTCGTGAGAGAGTAAAAAAAATGCCCTATTGGACCCCTTTAGCACCTGGGGCTAAAAAAAATGGCCCCTGGTCACATGGGTGAACTAGGGGGCTGAAGCCGGGCTGGAGCCCTCAGTCACCATATGATTGGGCGGGGGTTGTTTGAAGCCTGCGAGGGCTGAGGAGCTGACTCGGGTCGGCGAGCTCGGCGGAGTAGTGAGCTTGGCGGGGTGGATGGAGCTCGGCGGAGCCCAAGTGGAGCATGAGGAGCCCAGTGGGGAGTGCATGGGTGAAGTCAGCGGGGCGAGCACAGCTCGGCGGAGGCAGCCGAGGTGGCGGTGAGCGTAGCTCGGCAGATCCGGGCGTGGCAAAGACCGGCGGTGGCCGATGGGTGGTGTGGTGGCCGACTGGTGGTGTGGCTGGTGGCCGAAAAAATTGAATGGGCCACCCCAAAACCTTTGTTTTTTTTTAATTTATTTTTATTTTTTTTGTGTTTTTTTTTTCTGAGGGAGCCATATGGCTAAACCCTAAATTTTTTTTTGCAACCCTGGTTGACTGTGGCCAAAATCGATGATTTGATAGTCGATTTAGGGGTTTTTGGGCACTACGAATCCAATAGCACTATCCATTTGAGCCCAAAGTGAACCTAAAATTTAGAGTATGCTGAGTCCACAAGAAGAAACCTTAGAACCCTATATTTTCTTCTAATGCAAAAATCTCAAAACAAGAACAAGTAGCTGGAAATATGAAGCTCTGATACCATGTTGGAGTTGAGAAGATACAACACCACAGAAGTCCAAAAGATCTTTGCAAGCAAATAACCTGTTACAAGGAGAAGCAAAGAGAAGCAACAAAGGAAATGCTCAAGAATGTGGAGCAATGTATTCACCTGAAAATGTAAAATGAATTAATGATACAAAAGATAGTTTTCAACTACATATAGATGAAAACCCTATAAAGGAAAACCCTAGGCTTGCACAATAATAATTAATAAATTAATTAATTATTATGTACCTAATGTTAGCTTAAGTGAAAAAGAGCTAAAAGGGAACTTTACGTAATTAAACAAATATTGTTTAATTAATAAAGTAAATGTCCAATTACTCTAACACATATAGTGTCTTTTTCAACTTGAAAACCATGTCTAGTTTATATGATAGATTAAATCCTTCTGATTGCTCCATATATACTTCCTCTTCAAATTCTCCATTCAGAAATGCAGACTTGACAATCTAGTACACTTTGAAATCTTTATGAGCTGAAAAAGAACATTCAAATAGCCTCCATTCTTGCAACTGGTGCAAATGTTTCTTCAGAATCTATTCCTTCAACCTATGAATAACCTTTGCATACAAGTATTTCTTTATTCCTTACTACTTCACCATCTTCATTCAACTTATTCTTGAATACCCATTTTGAACCAATTACATTCTTCTTTACAAGTCTAGGGAATAGTTCCTATTGTCTCATTCTTCTCTATCTATTGTAGTTCCTCTTTCATTACTCTAACCCAACTCTCATCATTGCATGATTCAATCACAATATTAGGTTCAATCTTATAAAGTAAACACAAGTTTACCTCAACCACTTTGCTTCTTGTATTTACACCTTCACTTATGTCTCCAATTATCTATTCCTCTGGATGATTTTTTTGAACATATTTAGGAGTCTTAGGTGTAGGTTTTGAAATCTCCTCTTCATCAATTTTTTCTTTCTCTTCCTTTTCTTCTTGCACTTTCCCATAGATAGGATCATCTGGTTCAACTTCACCTATTTCTAATGGTCTATACATAGCTTCATCAACTTTTACATTAACACTTTCAACTATTTTCCTCAGTCTTTTATTAAAGAATCTATATGCCTTGCTGTTATTTGAATATCCAAGAAAAATTCCTTCATCACATCTAGCATCAAAATTTACAAGATTCTCATCATCTTCTTTAATGTAACATCTGCTTCCAAACACTTTAAAGTATTTAACAGTAGGATTCTTACCAGTCCATAACTCATAAGGATTCTTAGTGTTGTTACCTCTGATATGAACTCTGTCAAGAACGCCAATAGTAGTGTGGATTGCTTCTGTCCAATACACATCAAGAACATTTTCCTCTTTCATTGTAGTTTTGGAAACCTCTTGAACAATCCAGTTCTTCATTTCCACAACTACATTCTATTGAGGAGTTCTAGGTGTAGAATAATGTATCTTTATGCCATGTTCTTCACAAAATGCATTAAACTCACCAAAATTGAATTCTCCACCTCTATTAGACCTTAAACATTTGATTATCATGTTCTCCTCATTATCTACTCTTTCCTTGAAAACTTAACCCATGGCATCCTAGAGTAATCATCAATCAAGACCATAAAATACCTATCACCATTAAGGCTTCCTGTTCTTGTAGAACTATTGACCTCCTACAATGATTCAACAACTAAGCCCTTATAGTTATGATTCTGAGATTGTACATCTAACCTGAATAGCTATCTCAATCATCATGAAGGTGCATTTAACTTGTCAACCCAAGGACATAAAATTGAAATGGGTCAGCACTGTCTATGCACTAGGAATTCAAAGTAGCCAGATTCATCCTACAACTAAGAAAGACATAATGTTGAAAGTAAATTGCTTGGAAGGAAATAAAATAAGTACTAAGAATCAACCAATAACTATAATAAGATGAAATGCATGACAAAAATGAAAATTTGAGCGAACAAACAAGAAACTACTCTGTCTACTTTGGCTATAGGAATAGTTACAAAATGGAATTCTAGTGGCTGCGGGAACAGTTAGTGCCAAATTCTTAACTAATTATTGAACATAAAATAATAACTAATATAAGGGATAGAATACTCACCAAGTGGCCCCCCTTGGATAAGTATTCCCTAAAAATAAGGTAAACTTAGATGCACAAACTTATAAATTCATTTCATTCATTAAAAAACATGAGTACAATCGAGCAACATGACTATATTACTAAAAAAACTTAAGAGTGAAAGTACATTAGTATCCCTTGTAACAAATACTACTACTAGCTCTTGACAAGAAACATCCAAGTCTTATTTAAAGAAGCTACCCACAAAAACCTAGCAAGGTGGTCAACTCTAAGAGATCAAAGGATGCCACATTAGGGAAAGCATAGAAATTATAGAGGTGGTCATGCATGCACAGAATCTTGTCAAACATGATTGCCTTAACGCAGATCTGGCACAATAGTAATGCCTATATCTGCTCAATAGGAAATTAATAGCATTTACAAGGCAGTTACAACTTCAATTTGAATGAGGAATCTCCAACTGTCGAGAGTCTTCCCTCCATTAAATGACCACCTTGTTGACCGATATGGCAGATGACCAACTGGTAGAATCTTCCTGAACTGTAGGCCTCTAATTATATTTGAATGACAATATTAGTATGCACAACATCTACATATCTATAATTATCTTAAAGCAACAATCATTAATCACATGTAAAATTAACGTAGATAGTTCATATAGCATGTCAATGTCATTTACAAGTTACGAAAATGAGCTTATGCCCAATGTCCAAGGTTTTAAGGAAATATCATAAAAAGATCAATATCTAAACATCAAATTCTATGCCAACTATAGCAAATGGATAAGAAACTATATCAAAGTTAATTCATAAACTGGGCTCATCATTTCCCCCCAACCTAAGGTCTTTCTGGTCCTCCAACAAAGGAAGGGTTATTCTTTTTCTTGGTCAATGCCTTGAAATTTGTAGCTGCTAGCTACCCTACATCAGTGTCTACTATGGGAGAAATAGGATCCCAATAGAAACCTTACTTCCTTTCCAACCTGTTCCATATTTGTCTCTCATCCACTATGTCATACCTTTATTATCTGAAGTTTGGCATAGGCCACAATAGGATAGGTGGCTAAAAATTTAGTGGAAGGCAAAATTGTCCCTTTGTTCTCCCAATCTAGATATATCTATCAATTATCTTAAGTGTTGCAACATAGTTTTGCATAGAGTGGGGCTCAACTTGTTTCAAGTCATTAGCTAGGTTATTGCACCTTTGTGACAGGTATCCTATTATAGATTCTCCTTTAGTTTTTGATATCTCCTCATATTCTTTATAAACCACTTCCCTCTCACCCAGGATCTTATTACCATAACTTGGTCGGTAAATAATTCTATGCCAATCCTTGAAAATGCCTTTAGGATTTTTAGACACAACCCTGATGGGAAGGGGAGTGTTTGATTCAATTTGCCTATAAGTTTTGTATTGTTTCCCCCAACTGATCTCATTCTATACCCAAGACATAAATGTCTTCAATTGGACATTCCCAACATACAATAATGGATTCCAATCATGTTCTTTGGTTACAAAAAAATTATGCAAATAGAATTCACACAACAAATTCTTCATTTTAGGAGGAGAAATCTGATAAGCATTGAAAAATTCAAGAGAGATTTCAATGGAAGGATTCAAACCTGAGACAATCCTTGCTAGTTTAAAAGAAAGATATTTCTCCTTTAAATATAGAGCATAGAACCTTGGAGGAGTCCTGCACTCTAATATATGAGGTACTAAGGTTGTGATATTATCCACATTTTTCTTTAAAACAACAATTTCTTCATTCTTATCTTCAATCTGTTCATCTTTCTTTTGAATTTCCCTCTTTAACCTACATTTCTCCTCTTTCCATTCTTCCTCCATTCTTTGCACTTATTTCTATAAATTCATACTACCATTTTCATTGAAAAATAAAAAGGCCTATGTATTCCTACAAAAAAATTACCTGGAACTTTTTCTTTTTCTTCATAAGGCTCCAACTGCAGGGTCTCTATTTGTTCAACCAATACTAGTTGCAAGGATGTTGTCTGTTCTCCCAGTTCTAGCTGTAGGACCTCTTATTTCTGCTCATTCTATAGGAGATCTTGATTATGTTCATACTACAAGAGCTCTTGATTTTTCTCATGCTCCTATCTTCCAACTTGTTCTACAATGTCAGCAAGATCTGCCAATGTCATGCTTGCTACTTCCTCAAATGTGTCCTTTTCCTCAACATTTACCTACTCCATTAGAGCTTCTACATCCTCACATGATGTCTCTCTAAACTTAGGGATTTCCTCCAGAGATGCACCAAAGGCTAGCTCAGTAGGTCTTTATTTTATGGAAGGGCTTTCATATTTTTCCTTTGCTGTAGGAAGAATAGTGTCAGCTTTTCATTTCCTAGAGCTTTGCACTTCTCTTTCTACTGTTTTACTTTTAACTTTTCCCTTCCTTATTTTTGCCTTCTTCTTTTGTGCCCTAGTTCTCATTAGGGTGCCAAGAGGAACATTATCATCAAAATTAGGAGAGGAAGTTTCTTAATCTGAATGCTCTTCCTCCAAAGAACTAATCTCAGTGGTTTGTTTGGCTATAGGAGGGTTTGCACTAGGGCTTGCACTAGAAGTTGAGGCACCAGGAGTGGCCCCAACATTGCTCCTTCTTCTACTAACTCTACAAGAATAAACCATAGATCGCAAATGCTTTGGTCTAATTTGATCAATATTCAAAAATTCTTCCCAAGACATATCAGACACATCATGCAGAGACTTCTCAACTAATAATTTGATCAGACAATGGTGGGAAATGGAGTTGTCCCTACCTTTTTGGGTCTCAACTGCCATGATTGAAAGAAGGTGGTATAGCATATTGGGCACATTCATTCTTCTCTCGCGCCTCATGTGGTTCAGGAGTTTGCAATGCACAAAATGAAAATATGACTGACGACCTTCATAGGTAATATACTTCACAACATAAATAGCTACTTTCCTCCATAGATCAAACAAAGATGTTCTCTTAACACCTTTTTTGTCTATAGTCAATGGAGGATCACCAGATTCTATAAATTCGTCCCTAGCTGACCTGGCGTCTTTGGTAGAAAGGTAATGCTCACCATCAACAAGCAACCCTGTAACTTCTGCAATCCTTTCCTCAGTAGTTGTGACTTCCAACCCTTTACCGCAACCTTTCCTTTAGATAATGTCTAGGTGAATTCCAATGCAACATCTTCATCAAAACCATCTAGCTTCAAGAAATAGTCTAACCATTTGTAGTTTCTAAACTTGGCCAAGTAGGGTGTATCTTATAGTAATATATCATGAACCATGGGTTCATTTCGAATTAATCCACCTCCCATCATTAGTTTTCTGCAATGAAATAGTTGCTCTACAATTTTTTTTCTTCCTGCAATCTTCGTTTGAAGGCCAAACTTCTCCTTCTTGCAATGCTACCAAATTTGCAATGCTCGTATCGACTAAATTTTACCTTTTGGATTAAGATTATGAGAAGAGCAAATAAAGGAAGTAAAGGAGTAATAAATGTAGGTTATGATTAAGGAAAATGGTAGTGGTTGATTATCATTTCACACATGCGAGTTGTCGCTTCACTTAGAATTCAAATTGGCTCAAACATTTAAACCTGACTGGTGTGAGCCAATATGGATAGACATGTGGACATGGCATTTCCACGTCCCCTAACCTAAATTTTCACATGTTTCCTGACATGTGAGGTGGTAAAGATGATTTGAAAGGGTTAGGGAATAATTCATGCTATAAAAAATTTCCATATTAATGTACAACGATTAAATGAATGCAGTTTAAAGACAACTAAGACATAAAAAATTGATTGTGCACATACCTAAATTTTTGGAAGATTTATTTGTTGCAAAGATTATGGAGAAAGTATCGGTCACTTTTAAGAAATTAGTTGAGCAATTAATGAAAGAGGAGTGGAATGAGGTGAAATGGAATGAAGTGAAATGATGGTGGTGAAATGGAAGAGAGAGAAAGATGGAAATGGATGGGTGGATGGGTGAAGAAGTGGACCCCCACAAAGTGGAAGTCTTTATTATGAAAAATTACATACCTTAGTTAGCCAGCAGGAGCGAGACTAGGTCCACTTCCTTCAGCTATAGGAAGTTCGGGTGTTGCATGCTGAGTGAATTGCTACAAGAAATCCTCCTTAGAAGTTTTCTTGTGATACAACCTCGGGTGATGACCATTCACCAACAGCTTAAACCTAACAGGGTCAATGGTAGTGAGCTAAACAAATCCATTGGAAAATACTTCAGCCACCTCATATGGTCCTAGCCATCTTGTCAGAAATTTTCCTGCATTATCTTGATATCTTGAGTCATAGAGCCATGCCCAATCACCTGGCTAGAATTTATTATCCTTTATAAAATTGTCATGCCACTTTAACCTTTGATTTTGCACTACCTCTTTGTGATGTAAGGTTGCCTTCCTTATCTCATCCAAAGCATTCAACTACATGATTTTGTCTCTTTGTTCTTCAGAGATATCCATCCCAAAGTCTACTATAGTCCTAAGAGTCTTATGTTCAAATTCAATGGGAATCATAGTTATCTTTCCATAGAGTAGGTCAAATGGAGTGAATCCTATAGTTTTTTTCCATGTAGTTCTGTAAGCCCAAACAACTTATGATAGTCTGCTTTTCCAATCCTTTCTATGCATAGCCACTATTTTGGTCAGAATGGCTTCAATTTCTTGGTTGGTCACCTCAACTTCACCATTGGCCTAGGGGTGATAGGGAGTGGACTTCTTAGTGGACTTCTTAGTGGACTTCTTATGCCTAATGTTGTACTCATTGACCAGTGTTGTAAAAAAGGTTGAAGTGAATTGAGCCCCTTGATCAATCACTATCACTCTTGGAACTCCATACCATGTGAAAATTTCCTCATAAAGAAATTTTGCAACCTTATAATCTCTTGCATGCTTCATGGCCTTAAATTATACCCACTTTGTTACTGATGAGGTGAAAATAACCTCATCATAATAAAATCTGGAAAGCTCATTCTTGCTAATTCAATCCTAAGCCTGTGCCAATTTATTAAACTTTAGAAGAAGTAATTACTTATTTTAAGAAAAAATATGCTTTCTTTCTTTCTTTTAATCACTTGAGGAAATTGTCCAAATCAGGTTTAATGGGTTGATTTGAGTTTTGTTGTAGGGATTAACAGGTCATCATGTGGCTATTGCAAGAGTTAGCCAGCACGTGCCTCAAAGTAATGCTGCGAACCCACTCCTTGAAGCCTAGATGATGCACCGAAGATTCAGTTTTAGTCCTTTTAATTCAGTTGTTTAAAACTTTATGGCTCTTCTCGAGCCTTCTACATGTTTTAAGAAGCTTTAAAGACATCAAGTTAGTTTTAAGTTAAGGAAGACTTTTTCAATGGTTATGCATGCCATCGTAAATTTAGGATCTAGTTAGAAAGTTATTTATAAAACTGTAATTTCACAAGTAATAAAACAGACAGAGAAAAGGTATCATTATGCTATTTACATGGATTTGCAAATTATTGTTGAAATGAGTTATCTGGTTTCTGTTTATTGGTAACTATTAAATTCAATGATGGTGATTGTATGTCATAAGAATATTTGAGAATCTATAGTTTATGTGAGTTAAAGATGAAGTAGTAGCCCGCGAGCTAGCCACTCGAGGGGAGTTAGCCTAGATAGATAAGTATTTGATTGATTAAGTTATTTCCTTTGCTTAGGATAAATTTTTGTTCAGTAGAAAATAACAAGTTGTTGAAGAATTTAGTTAATTTTTCCGGAGCACCATTGTCTTTAATATTCTTCTGTAGTTGATAATATTTCTTTACTGTTTAGAAGATGCTTAATTGTTTGTTTCCTTACTTTTCTGCTTCCGTAGTTTACCAATTATTTAGTTTACTTATTTCCATGCTTTCTAGTTTAGTAGTAATGTTTTCTATATTAGTTGTCTTATTCTTTTTAATTTAGTTTTCTTTGATTTTCTTAGAGAAAGATCATTTTAGAGTTAAGTAGTAATGGCTTTGGTTTAGTCTTGACTTCTATAGTTTAAAAGAAAAATTGAAAATATAAAATGGCTTATTTGAATAATCTCCTTCTGCAAACTACCTTGGACACCACCTAGTTGACAATTGACATTCAATTATTCTAAAGTAGTAGGACCTAACGACAGCCTATCAATTACATAATTGGTGCATACCAAAATATAGGATTTACCATTTAATGCAGTATCAATGGGTCCTAAAATGTCTAATCCCCACTTATCAAAAGGAGTGATTAATACCTAAGGATAAGTGGCATCTCATCAAATTTGGTTGGCCGACCCATCCTTTGGCATCTGTCACATTTCATTATATATCTCCCTGCATTTTTGTGGAGTGTGGGCTAGTAATATCCTATGTTCAAAATCTTCATTATTCTCCTCTTGGTTGCAAAATTCCCTCCATAGAGTTCATTGTGACATGCATGCAAAATGTCATATGTCTCATCTTCCCTCACACATCTCCTCATGAAATGGTCTGGTTCAGTGTAAAACAAGCATCCAACAACCCATGAGAAAGGAAAATATTTTTCAATGAGAACCCTCTTCTCTTTTGGAGAGAAGTGAGGAGGAACTGTCCCTGTGACCAGGTAATTAGCTATGTCAGCATACTAGGGTGTCTACACACTGATGGAAAA